>RCUC01163252.1:0-22343 GCA_003697995.1 Taxidea taxus jeffersonii | reverse complement strand
AAAAAAAAAAAAATAGGAGCACCGTGTTCCAAACAATGTAATACATTTGTTACAATCTGTTAGAGGTCTGGTCATCTCCAGGAGAGAAATAAACCAGGCAATAAACAAAGGTACTAGTGCTCAGGCAAAGAAGAACCCTGGTAAATATTTAAGCAGTGCGTAGGCATCCTCAGACTTCTTGCATTTAAATATTTCTACCTATTCGTAAAAGAAAATGGCCAACAAGTACATGCAAAAAAAAAAAAAAAAAAAAAGCAAAAAAGGCAAGGCAAAGAAGCGTTGAGAGACTGGAGCTCCCGGGCTGCTGCTGGCCACTTACACAGGCAGCCGCTGCACAACGATTGACGGTTCCTCAAAAAAAAATCCAACACAGACCTACCATGTGGTCCAGCAGTCCCACTCCCAGGCACGTGCCCCAAACCGAAAGCAGGGACCCAGACAGATGCTCGCACACCCAGGTTCTCAGCAGCAGCCAGAGGGGTAAGAGCCCCGGGGTCCACCGACAGGTGCGTGGGCGAACAGAACGTGCGTGGTCCATACGGGGAGATAGGATTATAGGATTCGGCCGCAAGAGGGAATGGAGTTCTGCCACACGTTACGGCTTGGATGAACCCGAAAACACCGGGCTAGATGAGATCAGCCAGCCACCGAAGGACAGACACCGTACGAGTCCACGAAGCGGAGGCAGAGAGAACAGGCAGATTCGCAGCCACAGGAAAGCAGGAGAGGGGTGAGCAGGAGCTGCAGAGAGCGAAGAAGGGGGTGTGATGGCTCAGGGACACAGTTTCTGTTTCAGGCAATTAAAAAAATGGTGGAAATAGGGAAGCTTGGGTGGCTCAGTCAGTTAAGCATCTCCCTTCGGCTCAGGGCATGCTCCCGGGGTCCTGGGATCAAGCCCCGCAGGGGGTCCCCGGTCAGCAGGGAGTCTGCTTCTCCCTCTATCCCTCCCCTCTGCCTGCCATTCCCCCTGCTAGGGCTCCCTCTCATTCTGTCAAATAAATTAATTAAATATTTTTTTAAAAAAAACAACAACAACAAAGAAGGAAACTGAGGTTCATGGAAGAGAAGGGCACCCCGGACCCCACGGGGAGGCAGTCAGGGGCCCAGTGTGCGTGCACCACTCTCGCTGGCTCCTTCCAGCCAGAGGAGCCTTACCATATTCTCAGAGGGGCGCATGAGACCCCAAAAAGGCTAAAAACTACTTTCCTCCCTGAGCGAATCTTGCTTACCTTTAAGCACCAGAAAACTGCAATGAGGCAAACTGAAAGTACTGAATTAAATACCAACCAATAAAGCAAATAAGAAAATACCCACAAAGTACAGTATGCCCCACCCCTGCAACAGGGCTCAGATGTGACATCACCCACGATAAACTCCCCGCCCAGGAGGGGAGGGGGTCCACAGCAAGAGAGACCCCAAGTAAGGAGGACACAGTGGACATGACTCTGGGCACGAACTCCATCTGGACCTGAGGTTCCAGCACACACAGCCGCTGTGAGGGGGGCACTCCCCTGGCAGGCCAAGGGGGAGGCCCGTAGACGGTTAACCGGCCCCAGCCAGGTGGGCAAGGCTGGCCTGGGAGCTGCACAGGAGCCGGGGCTACTCAGGGCTCGGGAGGGGCAGGACAGATGTGCACAAGGGCGCCACGTGGCTTTGGGGAGCAGGACAGCCTTCCTCACGAGGGAAGGGACAGCAGCCAGGTCTGTTCCTGGTTGGAGCTCTAGACAGGTTCAGGGCTACCAGGCACCCCTCGGGGATAAGCCAGCACCAAACCCAGGTCTCAGCACTCCTGGCCCCCCACTGGGGAAGACGTTCTCCAACTTGACTCTGACCTTGCCCTCCAGCACACTGAAAAGACAACCTGAACACCTAGGGCAGGACCCCTTGGGTGTCCCTCCCACTGAACTCGGTCTTGGGGGAAGAGCCTCCTGGTCCCTCCTCCTGGACACTGGCTCACTGAACCCCACAAGTCAGACCCCACACCCCACTTCTGTGGATGACGAACCTGAGGCCAGGGGCTAGCAAACCGCTTCCGCTAGAAAGCAGAGACCAGAATGGAGCCACAGGCGGGACCTGGGGGCTCGGCTCCTGGCCAGAGCTGCCTCAACGGGTCAGCGCTAGGACCCACACTGTCCCCAGGACAGCCCCCAGCAGGCCTAAGTGTGTCGGCGAGCCAGGGACACAGCCCCTCGCTCCCATCAGAGCCTCCCCGCACCGAGAGCATCTTAAGCGACGGTCCAAGAAACGGCATAAGCCACAACTGCGCAGTGTCTCTTGGGGCTCTGGCAAGACTGAACTCGGAGCGAAGCCCGCCTCCCAGCATCCCTCCTCCTGGAGGCCGGCACCGGCCCTCAGCTTGTCCCCAGCCCCGGCCACCAGCTCTCAAGTCTCCGAACCCAGATGCAGATCCAAGGACGGATCTGTTCGCTCCCGGCCCAGGCTCCAACAGCTCCCAGTGTTCCAAACCCCACTCGGATGGCACGGCCCGCAGCTCGTGCCTGCAGAGCGGGCCCGGCCGAGGCCCATGCACGGGCGGGTGAGTGTGTAGCAAAATCACTCCGACCAGACGAGGAGTACTGCTCGGCACCGAGAAGCAGTGGAGCGGGGACATGGGCTACAGCGTGGATGAACCTCGAGAACACGGAGGCTCGGTGACAGAAGCCACCAGACACCAACGGCCTACGTCTCAGGTGACTCCAGGTATAGAAACGTCCAGAACAGCAAACCCCACTGAGCCAGAAAGCGGGCTGGTGGCGGGGGAACGGGAAGCTCTCGTTCAATGGGTGTGGGGTTTCATTTTGGGGAGACAGAAATGTCTGTCGCTAGATTGAGTGGGTGGCAACACGGTACGGTGAATGTCAATTTAACACCTTGCACCTAGGACAGTCCCGATGACTCCAGCCTACATTTCCTATCCCGTTTCCTAGTCCTGACTAAATTCTTCCAGAAGCTTCCATTGCCTTCTGGAGCACATCACGACTCTGCACGGTGATCTGGCCTCTTTCAGAGGCGGAGACCACCCGGTGGTTGAGGCCAGGACTCTGGGGCTGTGAGGGAGAGACTCCCCAGGACCTACTGCTCCCACAGCTGCACGAGCCGCTTCCATGCGCCTGTCTTCGCATCGGCACAGAATGCCCTGACAGCCTCATGCGTCACCGCCTTTCTGTCCCCACGTTTCATACGGCATCGGGGGCCAAAGAGTCACAGCAGCAAGGAGGAGAGCTGACGGAGTGCCAGGCAGGCGTTAACTCACGGAGTGAGTGGTAGGGAGTACTATTAACCCATTTCACAGAAGAGAAAACTGAAGCCCGCAAGGTGGGCTTGGCCGGCCAAGCTCCTCCACTCAGCGAACACCCCGGCTGACAGCCCCTGGTACTCGGGCTCTGTCCCTGCTGCTCATGACCCCAGGAGCCCCCACCGCGGTTGCAGCAATCAGTGAGTCAGGACACTGGACTAGATATCCAAGATCGCGTGCGGAAGAAAAATCCAGATTGTGTAAAAAGCACTTTCGGACCTCGACGCACTGGACACGGAACACCTAAGTCACCCAAAGTCAAACAGCTCCCAAGTAGGGAAACCCAGGCTGGGCTGACCCCAGAGTCCCCATCCTCGGCCCAGGCTGTGGGGCAAGCAGCCATGCTGAGTCCCCCTCACCTGACGGCCCCCCCTACCCCCCCTCCCCCCACAGCGGCGTGCAAATTCTGCGAAATGCCTGAGCCGTGATACAGTGCGGCTGAAATTAAATGGGTTCCAAATGCGACAGGATCTCCACAGCACATGTGGGATCATAGGGGCTGACGGGGTAAATTCTTGGATTTGAACAGGGAGGGTTAAAAACACGTGGGCCCTGCTTTGAAAAATGGGGGGGCTCTCTCAGTGGACTCCACACAGCATTCAGCCATGAACTCAGCACCCACCTGCTGGGCCCTTCCAGTGGGCATCTGCAGGAACCACCCTCGGTAAGGGGGCAGGGGGGGGGGGTTCCTGGACAGGTGGTCCCGGAGCAAGTGCTGTGGGGCCAGAGAGAGGGGAGAGGCCTGTGCCTGAGGAGCTGGGAAAGGCCATTCCCAGCACCGGGACCACTAAAACAAAGGCATTTCCGTGGGCTCACAGCTTCAAATTGCAACAGGAAGCAATCAGGAAAAATAATTAGCTACCAGCTCACTGGCTCCACTCTGGACCAAGGCGTAAATCTAACGCAGAAATCAGGGGCACCGGCAAACACAGTCGAAGCAGTTGTGCAGAAGGAATCCTCCTTCTCCTTCCATTTTAGGACTGGGTTGCCACATTGGCCCGTGCCGTTGACATGCTTCCTAATGTTAAAATAATCAGCTCTATTTTTGCCTCCTACACAACTGCACGCCACAGAGGGGATTCCTTCTCCTCAGGGCCTCGAACCATGAAACGACAGGCATTCGACTCCAGCAACGTCACCCCAAAAGGTACAGGAAATCCAAAACAGCAGCGAAGTGAAAAGCAACACAGCCCGCTGAGAAACCCCACCTTTAAAACAAACATCTACCCCCCCCCAAAAAAAAACCTTTTGCCTCCGTGATCCAGGCATTTCCGGAAAGAAAAGAAGCAGCGTTGGCCTGAACTACCCAGATACTGTTCTGTCGTCACCTTGTTTTGCTAGTATCAGACATGGCCGAGAAATGTAAACAGGCTACCCAGGGAGATAAATTCGGGGTGAACCCGCCAGCATTGTGGAGGCTTGGACTGGGAGGCAAAGGGACCTGGGGAAACTATCCCCTTGACGCCCCCCTCCCCAACCTCAATGAAGAGGCCGCAGCACTGGGAATGTGACCACAGCTCCTGGCCGGGGCACCTCCCGGCAATGTCCCACACTGGAAATATCCAGGGAGACAGCTGTTTGCCTTAAAGAGGCCCAGACAAAGGGACCTGAGCCACCCACCACCGCCCCCACCAGCACCACCTCCAAAAATCTGCTCCGAGCAGCAGAAGGGCAGCCGGGGGAGCCCAGGGCTCTGTGGCCCTGTCCGGTTTGGCCAGCCACACTCCAGAAAAACAAAACACTCCCGGAGGAAGAGAATGATTTAGGTAGCAAGAGATTTGCTTCAAAACCACACGGCAATCTCCAAATTAAAAGAACATGTGTAGCGTTTCACAGCGCGCTTAGGTTTCCTGAGTCCTCCCGACCTCAACTCCACCCCTTGGGACACACCAAAAGTTGGAAAGGTCCCCAACCTTCTCCCGAAGGGTGTGCACAAGGGAGGGCACCAGCGCGCCTCCCGACCACGCCGGGCTCTGCGACCACGTCACCCCGCGCGGCGGCCCCACGAGGCCACCCCTGGCGTGGACACCCGCCCGGTGCCACTGCGGGGTGCTGGGTGGGGGCGGGGGGCCCGGCGGCGAGACGGGTCCTGCGGGCACCTGGCAGGTGTCCGTCCGCTCGGAAGCCGACAGCCCCGCAGATGGAAGGGGGCCGCGCAACAGGCCAGGCCGCCCGGCGCCCGATCTGGGAACTTTCTCCGCAACTTAAATCAGTTCTCGGGGCTGCCAGGCCAGCCGCGCGGCCATCGGAAACGGGCTCGAGGAGGACTCCCCGACGCAGGGCGGCGAGGCCTGTCTCTGGGCCGAAAGTCCCCGCTCTGCGCCGGCCCGCGGCCCGGGGTCCCCACGGTCCCGGCGCGGCCTCTCCCGGCCGGCCACACGCGGCCGCACTTCGGAGCGCGCCCCGGGCCGCGGGCAGGTGAGGACCCGCCCGCGCCGCACCTGGCGGGGCCGGCGCCGCCCGCGCGCTCTCCTCGCCGGCCCGGGACGCGGGACGGGGCCCGGCCTTCCCGGGAGGGGCCCGGGCGGGCGAGACAAAGGGCCCGCGCGCGGTCACCCCCCCGGGACGGCGGCGGGCAGGGGGCGGCGGGCACCCGCGGCGCGCGCCCCAACTCGCCCCCAACTTGCAAAGTCGCTTCCGCGCGCCGCGCACTTGGCCGCCGGGCCATTGTCCCCGCGGCCGGCGCCCACCTACCCGCGGCGGGGGCCAGGCTGCAGCAGAGCGCGAGCAGCAGCAGCCGCGGCGGCGCCGCCTCCATGTTGTCCGGGGCCGGGCGGGCCCGCGCGCGCTCACTCGGGCTCCATGGCGCGGCGGCGGCGGCTCCTCGCGCGGCTCCCGGCGCCTGCCGCCTCCCCTCCTCGGGCGCCGCGGACCAGGACGGCGGGGGAGGAGGGAGGAGGCGCGGGAGCGGAAGCCGCGCCGCGTCTCCGCCCCCCGCGCCGCCGCGCCCTCCCGCGGGCGCCCCCCGGAGCCGGCCCGCCGCCCTCCCCGCGCCCCCGCCTCCCCGGGGGGCTCTCCGCGGAGGCGGGGACGCGGGGTCGGCGCCGGCTCGACCGGCCGCGGCGGAGGGGGGCTCCGGGGCCGATCGAGTCCCGGAAGCAGGTGTGTCACCTGTAGAGCGGCAAAGACCCGGCCGTTGCCGGCGGGGAAACTGAGGCACGGGGGGCGGGGCGTGGGAAGGGGGGCACACCGCGGGGCAATTCCTCCGTGGGAAGCCAGGAGCCCGGAGCCAGGTGTGTGCTCTTTCCCGCGACCGCAGCCACCCTGGCAGGGTCGGGTCGCTCTGGGCGGCCCCAAGACACCTGCTGTCACCGGTGAGGGCGCGGGGGGAAGGGGGGGGAAGGGGCGGCAGAGGAGGGTGACCGCGAGTCGGTCAGGGGCAGGGACAGAAGCGTATGATGAACAGAGGCGGGAGCTGCCTGGTCTGAGAGTGGGGGTGAGCTTGAGGTTAAATGTTTTTAACTAAATATATACCTTCCATGCTAGTTACAGTGCCCGAGCGCAGAGAGTAGACCCGCCGTTCTTCCAAACGGGCTTCTAGACCCGCTGAGGCAGAGAGCCCCTCGAGGATGTCAGAGCTCACCTCTGGCTCATAAAGCAAGCATGGAACCGAGCGCCCCGCTTCCTCCTGGCTCTGCACCCAACAGAGCAGGCACCTCAGCTCTGAACCCTCAGGACACAGGAGGGCCTGGGAGGGGGCAAGCGCTGGCTGTGGAACTGGTGGACCCAAGGTCAAACCCTGGCTCTGCTGCTTCCTAGAACCCGGCGGGCCCTTGGGCAGATCTAAATATAACCTCTGGGGTAGTCTTTCCTCCCTTAGAAAATAGGTATAGCAATGTCTGCCTCGCAGGTGCGGGGAGAGCCCGCTGTAACTCACAGGAGCAACCCCATACTCCCGGATATGCACTTGACGCCCACTTGACTCCTCGTGTATTTGGGACTTTACAAAGCTAGTGGTCAGGCAGAAGTCTCTGTCCTCCTGGGGCTGATGTTCTAGAGGGGGAGACAAAAATAATAAAATAAAATACAAGAGACAGATAAATTTAAGACCGAAAAACAAAAACACCACGAACAGACTACAAGAGAGGCCATGAAAAACAGATGGTGTCTTGGGACATTGTGACTTAAGGAGGTGGGGACATGCTGGCCGCAACTCAGGACCAGGCATGCTGTGGGGAGAGCAGTTCAGGCAGAGACAGCATCAATGGTGAAGGCCGTGGGCAGGGGCCCGTCTGGATGCTGGACTCATGGGAGGAAGCCCAAAGGCCAAGGCTGCAGAAGCTGCAGGTCGGGATGGAAGGGGGACAGTGCTGCAGTAGGAGAAGCGGGCGGGCCTGGAAAACATGTCCAGAACTTACCACAAGAGCAACGGGAAACCATTATAGGGCTTTAAGTAGCAAAACCTGTTTCCTTGCTGTTCCTCACGCAGGCCCCACGCACGGGTCCAGGACCCCATCCTGCTGCCTCTCCTGGGGCCAGATGCAGACTCCCAGTTCTTGTAGCCTGTCCACTACCAACACTTCCCCACCCTGATGGGTATCCCACTTCCTGCCATGACCCCCCTCCTCCTCCTCTCCCAGCATCCAGAGTGAGCCTGTTGAAACAAGACAGATCACGTTCCCTCTTCTGCTCAAGAATCTGCTATGACTCCCATCTCAGAAGAGAGCCGAAGGTCTTATGGCACCCAAGGGCCTGATCCGGCCACATCTGTCCCTTTATCGCTCCGACTTCTTAATGCACTGTCCTTCCTCTTCCTCGCCCTGCTCCAGCCACAGAGGTCCCCTTGCTGGTCCTCAGACACACCAGACACACTCCTGCCTCAGGGCCTTTGCACTTGCTCTTCTCTCCGCTGGTACTTTTACCCCAGTTTTCCACCTGATTTATTCCCTCACATCTTCAGCTCCTCATCCAGGCCTCCCTTGACCCTCTTTCGAAAATAGTAAACCACACCCCCTCCCTCACCCAGCCTGGCAAATACTTCCTGCTCCTTTTCTTTGTTTTACTTTTCTCCTGGCTCTTACCAACATCTGACATACTATTGTCTCACTTTTCTGCCCACCACTAGAATGGAATCTCCAGAGAACAGAGATTTTCGTTTGTTTTATTCCCTGTGTATCCTGAGTCTAGACCGGGAGACAGTAGGTGCTCAATAAATGTTTGTTCAATGACAGAATGAAGTGAAAAGCTCTGACTTATGTTCATAGAAGGAGCACGCTGGCTGCTGAGTGCGTACAGGACAGGAGAGAAGAGGGGATATGGGAGACTGGTCAGCATATGGGTCCCGTGGCAGCAGCCAGGAGAGATGGTGGCTTGGACAGACGGGCCTGGGGGTCAGGAGGCTCCCGAATGGTGAAAAGGAACTGGGTTCAGCATGCTTTAGGAAAAGCTAATGAGACTCACTAAAGGCCCTGGGGAAGAGCCCCAGGGGCTCTGCTAAGAGGACACCTCCAACAGCAGCTGGTTCGAAGTTCGAATCAAGGTTCTAGGTCTGAAAAGGAATAGAGAGCGGCTGTACCCAGTTATACAAATGATTCAAAGGAAAATGAACCAGAGTAAAAGGACACACAGACAGACATTGAGATTCTTGGTTCTCAAAGAGGGAGATGGAAAGCTTGACTCTCCGAATGGGAGAATTCAATCAACACAGAAGATGCCGTGCTGGGGAGGAGATGGTGGGGCCAGGGCTGCAGGCGTGCCCCACGGTTTCCTGTGCTGACCCTGAGATGCAAAAGGTAAGGAGCCACCAGAGTCTACTCCCCTGCCAAGAAGGGAAGGACTGAGCCTCGGGTCTCAAAGCATCAGAGCAAGATCCTAGGTTGCCTGACTCCTATCAGAACTTTAGAAAAGTCATTTGCAGAGAACACGGGAGTATGAATCCCTGTGTGATTCTGTAGGATTCCATCGTCACGAGGGCAGTAATTTTTAGACTCCTCACTCATGTAAGAAGCAACCGGAGAACATGCTAAGCTCCCACTTCCCCCGAAGACTGCCTATCACAGCTCGCCACAGCGCCGACCTTTCCTCAGATCGCCCGCTGGCTCTCAGTTTGTCCCTCAGATGCAGGTTCCGTCCCAGTGAGGTAACGGGCCTGGCACCTGTTGGATCTTATCATTTCCAGCGACAGGGGCTCAACTGGGGTCCATTTAGGGGACATCAGAGGATGACATCTCAGCCCTATGACACTTGGGGGAAAGTGCGTTTTTGGTTCCCCTCCCAAGCTGGAACATGCTGACTCTGGGGAGAGTTATTCTGGGCACGAGAGCCCTCCTGACCGGCGGGCCTGGCCACTGTGATCAGAGGTGTGCCCTGGGGTCCCGGTGTTCCCGGGCTTTCCCAGCCACAGTCATCCTCCTGAGGGCTGCTCGGTAGAGCCACGCGGTGGGAATGTCACTGAGCCCCACCAGCCTCTCCCCTGCACCGCTGACTCCCAGCCACCTGCACTCGGGCAGACGAGGGATGGTGGCCACTGTTGAGTGGGGGTGGGCAGTGGAAGGCTTAGGTGGCATCGGGCGTGGTGGCATGGAAACAGCTGAACTGCACTCTCCGAGCCTCAGTGT
The DNA here is from genome assembly GCA_003697995.1 of Taxidea taxus jeffersonii. Taxonomy (NCBI): domain Eukaryota; kingdom Metazoa; phylum Chordata; class Mammalia; order Carnivora; family Mustelidae; genus Taxidea; species Taxidea taxus. The sequence goes on along the minus strand of RCUC01163252.1, from coordinate 12,491 downwards.
CTGCATTCATACAATGGGATTGGTGCTGTCTGATCGACTTCTTATCTGTCGGTGCCGGCGTGAACCTCGAGCAAGAGGAGACACCGAAAAAATGCCCTTTAGGCTTTAAAACCCAGCCCGAATGTGGATTGTGGTTAACATGGGCCCCAGACAGGGCAGGACAATGGACATGCTGGTGCCCACTCAGTGTCACCTCCCCACCTCGCCTGCTCCCTCGATGGTTGTCACCAGCCCTGACCTTCTGCAGCCCTGAGCTCCAGCCCACCTGATGGCTTGGCAGCCGTGTGAGCTGCATCCTTGGGGACTGTGTTCTTGACCGAGCTGCGCCAGGTTCTGGTCCACCTCGTTTTCTTTTCACTGCAGGTTAAGAAGCTGTTGTTCCGGGGACGCCTGGATGGCTCAGTTGGTTAAACAGCTGCCTTCAGCTCAGGTCATGATCCCAGCGTCCTGGGATCGAGTCCCACATCGGGCTCCTTGCTCGGCGGGGAGCCTGCTTCTGCCTCTCTGCCTGTCCTCGCGCTTGCGCTCTCTCTAACTAATAAATAAATAAAATCTTAAAAAAAAAAAAAAAAAGAAGAAGCTGTTGTTCCGGTTTCGTTTTCCTCTTAAGGCACTTTAAAGACACCTGTAGTGGTTTCAGTGGTGGCCCCCCTTCCCCCAAGAAGGACATATCCACATCCTAATCCCAGGAACCTAGGCATGTTAGCTTACTTGCACAAAAGGTCTTCGCAGGTATCGTTAAGGATCACAAAATGAGGAGATCATTCTGGATTATCGGGGCGGACCCTAAGCCCAGTGACAGTTGTCCTTATACCAGAAAGACAGAGGGTAATTTGAGACAGCAGAAGAGGAGAAAGAGAAGGAGCACCCTGTGTGACCACAGAGGCAGAGGTGGGAGGGATGCAGTCACAAGCCCAGGAGCACCTGGAGCCCCCAGAAGGCAGAAGAGGCAGGAATGATCCTCCCCCAGAGCCTCAGAAGGGAACACAGCCTGCTAACACCTGAGTCTCGGACTTCTGGCCTCCAGGCTGCGAGAGAATACATTTCTGCTGTTTTAAGACTTCCAGCCTATGGCTTGTTACAGCAGACACAGGCCAGTAGTATGGATGCTAATTTTCTGAAACCCATTTTATAGAGAAGGAAACTGAGGTCAGAGAGGTAAGGGTTTGTCCAGGGTACCATCACCGAACTGTCTTCAAACCATCAGGGCAAGGGCAAGGAGTTGCAGCAGAGATGCCCGCAAAGCCTAAGCTGCTTGCTACTGCTCCCTTATAGTCACCTTTCCCACCCGTGCCCTGGGGAGTCATATGGTAATGCCTGTTCTGGAAAAATAAAGCAACGTAAAGAAGATCAAGGGATACCAAAGGCAACATCCGTTGGCAACATCTGACTGGGAGAAGGGAGGGAGGGAGCCTTGCAGCCCGCGGGGAAGGCCAGTGCAAAGGCCCAGAGGCACAGTGAGGGGCCAGAGGAGCAGGGAGAGCCAAGGTCAGAGAGGAGTGAGCCAGCTCTGCAGGGTCTTGGAGGCCTTTACCTCTCTGAGTGAGGGGGCTCCCCAGAGGGCCAACAGCAGAGGGAGCACAGAATCTGATTTCCATGTTATGGAATCTCTCCGCTACTATGTGGGAAATAGGCAGCAGGGGCAGGAGAGGAACCAAGCAGTCCAGTAGAGGGGCCCCTGCAGGGTCCGAGTTCAAGGTGGTGTGGACTAGGATGGCAGCAACGGAGACGGTGAGAAGTTATTGGATTCTGGGTCTCTCTGAGGGGAGAGAGGACATGCAGAGCAATATCAAAGCTGAGAGAAGGAGTCAAGGATGCTGTCCAAGCATTTGGCCTGGACACCTGGAAGGCTGGGCTGCCGTTCATTGAGATTGCGTTGCTGAATGGAAGGCAAGAGACCCGAGGCTCAGGGTGTGGCGTCCTGCCTTGAACTCGTCTAGGAATTCACTTCCCAGAGGAGGAGTAGCATTGAAGGCTCTGGGATTCAGGGAGGAGGGCTGGGTTGGGCATAGGAACGTGGGAATCCTCCGGGTTAAGGCCAGGATCCCGGAGAAGCATCCAAGCCGAAAAAGGTCCAAGGTGGCTCGTTGGGGCCTCCAAGCTCAGAGGTGTGGGGACCAGGACAGAGGGGCTCCCAGAAGCCAGGGGAGAAAGTGAGTGGAGGACCAGGGCCAAGTATGGCTGCTGCCCAGATGAGCAGCCTAGGGATGGAGACTTGCACCCTGGACTCAGCAGATGGGTGTTGTCTGTGACCTTGAGGAGCTATGGGAATGCACAGCAGCTCACATGCACCTGGCTTTTCCCCAGCGCCAGGCATGCAGTGCACACTTAGTTGAACACAGAGGACTCCCCGGTGGGGGCAGAAAGCACCTGGGCCCGCGCGCCTGGGTGGAAACTGAGGCAGCTGCCACACCTCTCTGGTCACTCCCAGGTTCAGTAAGGTCCTTGGGTCATTTCTGGTCCCCAAAACAGCATTGGTTAGCAGCTGCGATTCCAGTGGTGATTTAATGATCAAAACTAAAGTTTATTCAAAGTCATTTCTTCTCCCTTCCTCCAGCTGGACTGGGTTGGGGGCAGGGGCGCCCCAGCGTGAGAGGGCCAGCTGCTGGCCTCTGCTCTCCTTCTCAAGGCTGGAGCAGGGGAGGGAGGGACATGGGGGAGGGAAAGGGCTGGGGTGGGAGCGGGGGGGGGGGGCAGCGAGGGACGGACAGGTATCCCTGTGACCCAGCTGGGCGCCTGTAGGTTTGGGGATTCCAAATGTCGATTCTTTCCCTCTTGGGGTCTTTGTGGACACCTTGGCTATTTCTCAGATGCCGTCTGATCCCTGGACACATGACTTTGCCCAGTTCCGTGGCTGGCCAGGCAAGTACAGCTGCCTTGACCTTTAATTCATCAGGCAAAGAGCAAGACCATGGGACTTGGGGCAAAAGCACAAAGCAGGTCCTGCACTGTGCCTGCCACCTAAAAGTTGAAAATCCCTCTTGAACACATTGATGTTGGATTTTTTTTTAAATAGAGGGATTTTCCTAAATAAAAAGAGACAAAAGAGATATCCTGGCTGATATATCCTGCTTAAAAAAATAATTTTAATGATATTAAAAATTATGAGCTTCTTTTAAAGATGTTATTTACTTAATTGAGAGAGAGACAGAGTGAGCAAGAGAGAGAGAGGGTGCACGAGCAGGGGGAGGGGCAGAGGGAGAAGCAGACTCCCTGCTGAGCGGGCAGCCCTATGTGAGCTGAACCAAGAGTGGGACACAACCAACTGAGCCACCCAGGCACCCTGTAAACATTCTTTTAGTTGTGACAAACTGTGTTTGTAGGAGAATTTTCCTAGGAGATCTCTTCCAAACCATTCAGTGGAGAAACACCATATGTCCTCAATATTTATATTTTTGGTAAATGTGGCAACAAAACCTTAGCAAATTTAGAATCTGGGTAGTAAAATTCTGGGTGGTCACTGAAAAAAAAAAAGTTATAAATGAGACTATGGAACACGGAATGTTCTGTCCTGGACGTCAGCTCTGTCCTTCCTAACATCAGGAAGGCAGTGCCGCATAGAATGGTCTGGATTCGTGGGAGTTCTGCGTTGGAATCTGGTAGCAAGAGTCAGGTGAGCTCCCCTGACCTCTGCCCCAGGGGACACAGGCAGGTGGGAGGGTGAGTCTGAGGGAGCCCAGCACACAGCCCGGACTCGGAGTCCTGTGTTGTTGGAGCAGGGATTCAGGTTCCAAGGTGGGGTGGGGCCCTCCTCCCGCCAGGCTAATCCCCTTCCTTTCACAGACCACCTCTGCTTCCCCAGGAACTCAGCTCCCGCCAGGACCCCTCCTGCCACTGCCCCTTTCCCAGCTCTACCCACTCAGCTTCAACCCAGAGCGAGGGGCTGCCCTCCTAAGAAAGCACAACCCAGACTCACCACTCCCCTGTGTTCTCTCCTCTCCGTCCCCTCGGCTGCCAGACGGTCCAGCCCACCGTCCACACGCACTGCCTCCCGTCCTCACCTCCTGCTCCCTCAATCCTGTCCCTGCCGTGATCTTCCCATCGCCGACCCCAAAGGCCATTCCTACTGTCTCTTGCTTCTAGATTCTGCGACTTCCTCCACCCCAGGCCTCCCTCCTATGCTTCCTTGAGTCACCTCCAACTCCCCTTCCGTGGCCCCCCTCTCCCAATCCCAGCTCCTCCTGCCCACGCACTCCCTTGCTGCAGGCCTGGCCCCCCACCCTGCAACTTTTCTCCATCTCCATTGCTAGCTACGGCTCCCAAGCTCTCCCCACCACAGTCTGGCCATCAGCATAACCAGCCTGATGGTCCTGAAAGGTCCATCTGACCGTGGCCTCCCTACACATCAACCCTCTATGGCTCCCCAGTGCCCCATGGCTCCTGCTTCTGCCAGGTCTCAGGTCTGGAGCATCTTCTCCCGCTGGCACCATACCCCCCCTGCCGGCAAGGCACAGATTCTCCAGGCTGGTCATAGTCCTCCCAGGCCCTGGCTCTCTGGGTCTAGTGGCTGTCCTTTTGCCAGTGTGATAGTCACTGGGTGAGGCCAACGGGCTTAGACAGGGATGGGGGAGGGGCAAAGAGAAAGTAGATTCTGCAGAAACTCCTCGTGGGGGAGACCCCCACCGGCCATCACTGCGGTGAACCAGGTGAACTTTGCCCTCACTGAGGGTCAGCTGGGACAGGCAGCCCTGGAGAGGCCGGGTGCCCCTGGTAGGAGACAGGGTGTGTGCTTGGAATGCTGACTCTCAGGTCTGGGGCCAGGAGCAGCTGATTTCTGGGGTGCGGAGGGGAAAGGGATCTCTAGGTAGGCAGGCTGTAGGGGCAGCCTACCCCCAGACAGGGGACCCTCCTGATGAGGGCTTTGCATTGCTGGAATACTGTGCGTTGTCCCCTTGGGGCGCTCCAGGAGCCCAGTCGGGGGCTCAGCGCCTCCCTTCCTGCAGGACACACTCCCTCCCAGTAGAATCCTGGGATGTGGACACCCTGGGAGCCATGATAAGGGAAGTCATGGAAGGTACTCAGGGCAGGAGAGTTTGCCTGGACCAGGTAGAGGAGGGTCTCGGGGCTGAGGGCACACCCAGGGGGTCTTGTGTCCCTACTAGTCCCAGAAAGTCCCCTCCGTCCCTGTGCTGAGGTCTCAGAACAGCAGCCCCTAGGCTCTGGTGGGCGTGGCCTCAGCAGGTCAGCAGGAGAGCCAGGCCTGGCGTTGCTGGAGCGTCGGGGCAGCCAGGACACGAACCCTCACGAAGCTGGTGAGGGAGACCCTGGGCTTGATTGCTCCTCCCTGGGCCTTGGCCCTCAGTCCTTATTGGGTGCAGGAGGCAAAGATGAGAGCCTGAGGCTTGGGGGTACCTGGCCATGGGGGACGTGCCTCCTGCCAGTGTCCCCTCCCAGGCCAGGATCACACGTCCTTCCTGTTTTTCTATGATTCTCTGACCAAAGATCGCAGTGGGCAGTGGACAAGGGCACTGGGCGCATTTGATGGGCAGCCCTGGCTTTCGATCAACAAAGTGCTGCAGACTGTATCGCCCTGTTTTCTCCCTGCGAGGAGGAAGCAGACTACAGGCCTTCTCGCTGATCTCCCTGTGCAGGGCGAGCTCTCCAGGAGCCCCTTGGAGCCCCTTGCCTCACAACAGCCTTTCAAGGAAGGTCTCACTTATTTATGCCCAATTTGCAGAGGGGGAAACTGAGGCCAGAGCCAAGGTGGGCGATTTGACTGAGGTTCCTCAGTGACCAAGGGATGGGACTGCAGGCTCCGGTATTTCTCCTCTCTACAAGGCTCTGCGTCCTTTCTGGGGGGAAGCAGCTGGGGCCGGGGAGGGCTGACGGAGGCGTCCCGGGGCTCTGGGCCTGCAGTCAGCCACGGGGCCAGGAGGGGGCAGCAGCAGCCTGCCCGGCCTGGCTCTCCGGGCACTAGGGGAACCAGCGAAACCGCTCTTGCAAAGGCGGACCTGCCCCCACCAAAGAAACCACAGCACACCAGATGCTGTCATGATAAGAGGAAAGAACGCGGGCTCCCGGATCGCTGGACGCTGTTGGAATGCCCGCTTGGGCAAGTTGTTGAACCCCCCTCCCTGGGGTCCTCAGTTTTCCAGTCGGTGTTAATGGGGGTAATTGTAGCCGCTGGCTGGGCCGTGTTGGGGACTGAGATAACCAGGTAGCCAGACCTGGAAATATCTTGCCTGAACGCCTAAGGTTCCCCTTGGTTACTAAAGGGGTGTGGTAGAAAGAATGCTCCAAAAAAAAGAGAGAGAGAGAGAGACAGAGGAAGAAAGAAAAAAAAATCACCAGTTAGCACACATAAAATGTTACCCGTTGGGTTCAGAGGGCCCTTGGGCGAGGTCAGCAGCAAGGACCTGGCTGGGCTTCCAGCATGTGCCGGGAGAAGGGGTCCTGGGCTCCCAGGCTGGATGAAGTCTCCTTACACCTGGGTGGGTGCCCTTCAGGGCAGAGTCACTCCAAGTCTCCCTGGTCTGCCCACGACCTTCACAAGTAGGGCACCTTGTTCCTCAGCCCATGCTGGGGACAGACACATCTGGAGACCCGTAACAGCCACTGAGCCTTCATATCACCCCCCAGGCGGACCCTGGTATCTCCATCTTGTGATAAGACAACAGGCTCAGGGACGCCTGGGGGGCTCAATTGGTTAAGCGGCTGCCTTCGGCTCAGGTCATGATCCCAGCGTCCTGGGATCGAGTCCCACATCGGGCTCCTTGCTCAGCAGGGAGCCTGCTTCTCCCTCTGCCTCTGCCTGCCACTCTGTCTGCCTGTGCTTGCTCCTGCGCTCTCTCTCTCTCTCTCTCTATCTGACAAATAAATAAATAAAATCTTAAAAAAAAAAAAAGACAACAAGCTCAGAGAGGCTGAGCACCCCGTCTGCAGCCCAGCCAGCCTCAGTCAAGGATCCCAGGAACAGGGATTTATAAGGGTGGGGGCAGCGCCCCCCAAGTCCCACACAAACTTTCACTAAAGGCTGTCCAAGTGACCTCTGCAGGGCCAGGGAGGTTAATATCCTTCCAAATCCTCTCAACCAAGGTGAGCAGCTGCCCACTGACACTTTGAGGATTGTCCTTCCTCATGTCTGCCCCGGGCACGTTTGCTAGATCTCCTAGGAAAAACTCTAGGCAGAGCTCCACTGTCAGCCTGTGTTTCCCCCTCCATGCTGGCTCAGGACCCTCAGCCAAAGGTAAGACAATGGGCAGGTGAGGGAGGGGTGCAGTCGGGACCCCCCCCATCTCTTTCCAGCCCCAATAGACTGAGGAACGTGCAAGTGGCCTGGGGCAGCCCTATGATCATGACAGTAAGGCTAGTGTCCATGAGGCTAAAAGTCAGAGAGAGAGGAGCCCAGTTTCGGGGGTAGTCCTATGGTTTCCATTAGGTTAATGGGATTTATTCTGTATTCTGATTATAGAATTCATTCATGCTCATTGCAGATAGGAAAGGATAAAGAGGATAACGAAAATCATAGAGAGTCTTCGGACGAGCTCTCAGTACTGTTAACGTTGTTCTTTATTTCCTTCCAGTCTTTTTTTTTTTCTAAGCATATATGTGGAGGTGACTTTTTTTTAAAGATTTTTATTAATTTATTTGAGAGAGAGAGAGAGAACATTGGGGGGGTGGGTCAGAGGGAGAAGCAGACTCCCCGCTGAGCAGGGAGCCCAATGCAGGATTCGATCCTGGGATTCCAGGTTCATGACCCGAGCCAAAGTCTGTCGACCAGCCAACCAAGCCACCCTGGTGCCTCAGAGATGGCATTTTTTTTTAAAGGTTCTATTTTTACATAATCTCTACACCCAACACGGGGCTCCAACTTAAGAGTCACAGGCTCATCTGACTGAGTCAGCCTGGTGCCCCCAAGATGAAATTTTTACTGCAACATTGTGGTCAGAAGCTTCTGTTTGGCAGAATGACAGGTTAGATATCCAGAGGGCATCTCTTGATACAGAACATGTAAAAATACTGAAATGATATTAATTTTTTAAAAAACTTTTTTAAGGGGCACCTGGGTGGCTCAGTGGGTTAAAGCCTCTGCCTTCGGCTCAAGTCGTGATCCCAGGGTCCTGGGATCGAGCCCCACATCAGGCTCTCTGCTCAGCGGGGAGCCTGTTTCCTCCTCTCTCCCTGCCTGCCTCTTTGCATACTTGTGATCTCTGTCTGTCAAATAAATAAATAAAATCTTAAAAAAAATAAAAATAAAAAAATAAAAACTTTTTAAAGGCATGGTGGAGTCGGCAGGACGTAAAAAGAAAGCCATATTTGTATTTTTGAGACAAGAGACAAGTTGAGCCCTGATTATAGCAGGAATGTAAACACTGATGATACTAGGTAATTATTATTATAAATTTTTGGTGTGTAAATACAGATGTCGCAGCTCTATTTTTTAAAGAGCTGTCATTGTTTGGAGACTCATACCCAAGTATTCAGATGGAAGAGCCTAGTGTCTAGAATTTGCTTCAAAACCATACTGAGAGGGGCACCTGGGTGGCTCAGTGGGTTAAAGCCTCTGCCTTTGGCTCAGGTCATGATCTTGGGGTCCTGGGACCGAGCCCCGCATCGGGCTCTCTGCTCAGCGGGGAGCCTGCTTCCCCCTCCCTCTGCCTGCCTCTCTGCCTGCTTGTGATCTCTGTCTGTCAAATAAATACATAAACTCCTAAAAAAAAAAAAAAACATTCTGAGGGAGGGCAGGCGGGCTTCAAAATCAGCTGTGTCATTAGTTCACTGGAATCATAGCATTGTTCTTTGTATGTTTATGTATATTTGAATTTCTCCATCAGATGCAAACACAGTCATGGAGGACCGCAGCTGTGGGGGTGAGAGAAAGATTACTTCCTGACTTCGACCTTGGCTCTGAGTAGAGCAGGAAAAGAAGGAAGAGAGAAATCTCCCCGAGAATGTCTCAGCGTGACACTGTGCTCACAGGGGCTTGGAGCAAGAAGCCACATCAAGTGTGAAGTCGAAGGTGTGATCTAAAGCAGTCCCCATTGGTATTGCTCCATGGAGCCTAGCAAAGGAAAGGAAACGGGAGCAAATGCGCTTTCGACCAAGCCCACAAAGGCTTCCCACCAGTCAAGCTAAGGAGCGCACAGAGCACGTCAGGAAATGAGCCACCATGAGCAAGTGCCAGCAGGAAAACCAAACTGTGGCCCAGAGCTGTGAGGGCTGCTGACCCTCAAGTTCCAGAGGAAGTTCCATCACGAACCATTAAAAATTAAAAAAAAAAAAAAAAAAGCCTCTTTGAATGTTTGAAAAATAAAATAGGGGGCGCCTGGGTGGCTCAGTCAGTTAAGCATCCATCTCTTGATTTGGGCTTAGGTCATGATCTCAGGGTTGTGAGATCAAGCCCCACATAGGGCTCTGTGCTGAGTGGGGAGCCTGCTTCAGATTCTCTCTCTCCCCCTGCCCCCCCCCCGCTTACATGCTCTCTCAACAAGTAAATAAAATCTTTTTAAAAAAGAAATAAAACAGGATATTGAAAGTGTGACAAAGAAGCAAGAAACCATCACATTTTCAGAGAAATTACAGAAAAGAACTAAAAGGATTCCAGAAATAAAAATGATCATTGCAACTGGGAACTGAGTGGGCAGGTTAAGGATGTGACAGGAGCGGTGAGTTCTGGAGACAGATGGGAGAGATTGCCCGGAGTGAAGTCAGAGAGACAAACAGGTAAAAAGGAAGTTATCTCCGTGTTTCTGGTATGAATGTGCAATGGTGTGTTCTACACTGTTTCTACCGGAAAACACTCTGGGAGCTCCCAGGCATCTACTCAAGAGAAACAAAGGGAAAAATCCACATGAAAACGTGCACATGAAATTTCGCAGCGGGGTTATTCCTGATAGCCCCAGAGTGGAAGCAACCCAAATGATACAATATCGATTAAGTATCGATATTGTATCAATAAATTCAGAATGCAATTTATCGATACAAGGGGATATTATTTGGCAATAAAACAGGGAGGGATGTCGAAACTGTTACGCTAAAGGAAAGAAGGAAAGAAGCCAGGCACAAAAGGCCACATGTTGCATGATTCCATTTATTTGAAACAGCCAGGAGAGGCAAATCCACAGACACAAAGCAGATTAAAGGTTGCTAAGAGCAGAGGGGATGGGAGGATGGAGAGCAGTCGCTGATGGCCGTGGGGTTTCTTCTCAGGGTGATGAAATGTTCTAGCGTCAGTTGAAGGGATGGTTGCACAACCCTGTGAACGTATGAAAAACTATCGTATTCTTTGCTTGAAATAGGTGTATGGTATCTGAATTATAGCTCAACAAAGATTTCTGTAAAAGAGAGGAGGAGACACGGCATTCTGGGGCAAGCAAGAAGACCTAGCAGAGCACCAGCCTGAAGAAGGAAAAACCACAGAGGGGCAGAGGCTCTACTCACTGGGCTAATGGTTCAGAGTTTGCAGAAGTTTAAAGGAGTGATCATGGACCCGATGTCCTCGGACTCACAAAACCCAGGGAATCCCAGGCAGGAATTTGTTTGTTTTTTGGGTTTTTTTTTAAATATTTTTTTTTATTTGTTTGACACACAGAGAGAGATCACAAGTAGGCAGAGAGGCAGGCAGAGAGGGAGGGGGAAGCAGGCCCCCTGTTGAGCAGAGAGCCCGATGCAGGGCTTGATCCCAGGACCCTGAGACCATGACCTGAGCCGAAGGCATTGGCTTATTCCACTGAGCCACCCAGGTGCCCCAGGAATTTGTTGTTGTTGTTGTTTTTTCAGATTTTATTTATTTATTTGTCTGAGAGAGAGAGGGAGAGCACATGCAGGGGGAGCAGCAGGCAGAGGGAGATGGAGGTTCCCCACTGGGCAAGGAGCCTGAAGTGGGGCTGGATCCCAGGGCCCTAGGATCATAACCTGAGCTGAAGGCAGACACTTAACCGACTGAGCCACCCAGGCATCCTTATTTTATTATTTTTTAAGATATTGTTTCCTGCATGTTTATTTTAAGATGTTATTTATTTATGATTGGTTTATGTGAGAGAGAATGAGAGAGCATGAGTGGGGAGAGAAGCAGATGGGGAAGCAGACTCCCCACTGAGCAGGGAGCCCAATGCAGGACTCAATCCCCGGACTCCAGGATCATGACCTGAACCGAAGGCAGATGCTTAACTGACTGAGCCACCCAGGTGCCCAGCAAACAGGATTTTTTTTTTTTAAATAAAGGAAAAGAAAAAGAGAAATCCACACCTAGACACATAGGGATACATTCAGGCCCAGTTAAAAGACAGAAATCACAAGGAAAGTTTATGCTAAAGAACAATAACAGGGAGGGGAGTAAGGGGAATGGGGGAGCAAGAGGTTCCAAAGAACACAGGAGCAGCAGATACAAGGACTGAGACAAAGGGCCCAGCAAAGATGATCCGGGGCAGAGATCCAGCCCTCACCCAAGAGGGCAGAAGATGCCGGAGAGGTCACGGAGGTGTGGTGCCAGCAGCACTCCCTGGAAATCCACCCTCGAGTGCCGGGGAAGCCTGTCGTGGCAAGGTGTCCGGCTGGTGGCCCTCCTCGAGGAAGCTGCCCGGGGGGCGGGGCAGGAACACACAGAAGCAGGACAAGCATTGGGTCCTCTGCCCCCTGCCCAAAAGTGAGACTGCAGAACAGAAGAAAGAGCTCCCAACGGTGGCCAGAGGGAAGGACAGAATGCACATGGGCCAGTGCCTGCCATCCCAGCAGCGGCATGGGGGTGGGGGGACAGCGGGGGAGGACCTCAGAGCAGAAACACCTGCATAGCGCATCCCAACACAGCACAACCATCTTAGAGCTCGGGGCCAAGGAAAACCGTTTTCAGACAGAACGAAGAGAGTTCTCCAACACACCCCCAGAAGAGACGCTGCTTGAACATGTTCTTCAGGGGAAAGGGAGGCAACAAAAGTGGGAAACATCTGGTTATAACAAAATAAATGTACGCAGTAGTGGTGATATCCGCTGTGTGTGCAGGAGGAAGCCACGTGAGCCTGAGAAACCGTAGGACAGCGTTGTGGGTTTCTTCGATTTTCTCAGTTGTGTAGACGAGTGTGGACCCACGGGTATCGGGTTTATTCTTTGGGTCCTAATCGCGTACTGCCCTTATTTTGTGAACCCAGCTGTTGCAGTGCTGGTCATGGGAGCTCTGTACTTGGCTCCTGTCCCTGTAATGTGACACCCCCCGCCCCGGGCTTCCCTCATGTCTGGCCCCATAAGCATTCCGGGACCACCTTCAATTTTCCCTGCCCCAGAGCTAAAACCGTCGGTTCTCCCAGGAGCCCTGGCTCCTTTGATGAGAGAACGGTATTTAGAAACCAAGATCTGAGTACTAAGTCTACTAAGTCTGTCCTGTTTCATCTTGTTTTTTTATTTTAATTTTTAGCTTATTTATTTATTTATAGAGAGAGAAGATGCACACCTGCAGGGTGGGAAGGGGCAGAGAGAGTGGGGGAGAGAGAGAATCCCAAGCAGACTCTGCGCCCGACAGGGGGCTCAATCTCACGACCCTGAGTCAAAATCAAGAGCTC
>RCUC01163250.1:0-50359 GCA_003697995.1 Taxidea taxus jeffersonii | reverse complement strand
TAATTCCATGTCCCCCAAATGTTCTGTGTGATGTTTTATGATTTGCTACACACTCATCAGCCAGATGAATGCAGATATTCAGCAGGGCACCTAAGGGATGCCAGAAGCCAGTAAATGGAAGGGGTATGGAAACTCCAATCACTAACGAGAGTAGAGCTACCCAGGCAAGTCACTCTGTAAAGAACACCTGAGCTGTATTTTCTGAGTGGTAGGAGTATACTTATTATGTTAGGGCACTGAAATTGTAAGGTGGTTTGTTACATTAGTGTATAATCAAAGACAATTATACACAATCATTTGGTGCAATGGGACTGAAACCCAGGTTTTCTTTCTTCTTCTTCTTCTTCTTTTTTTTAAAGATTTCATCTATTTGAGAGGGGAAAGAGAAAGATAGTGAGAGAGAGATCATGAGCAGGGGGAAAGGGCAGAGGGAGAAGCAGCCTCCCTGCTGAGCAGGCAGCCTCATACGGGATTCAATCCCAGACCCTGGCATCATGACCTGAACTGAAAGAAGCCACTTAACTGACTTCAGGCGCCCTGAAACGTAGATTTTCTTAATTCAAAACACTCAAGTTCAATGACAACACTATGCAGCTCCCTATCTAAATGCTCAGCACTTATGGTTTTGAAAAAGATGCAATAATTGATTAGTTACTTGAGAAACATGGATTTTAAGGATAGCTAAGAAGAGCCTATCCCAGGGAACTTGTAAATAGAATAAAATAGTGGAATATTTGGGCAGTCTTTCTTAGCAGTGAAAGGATAGAGATGCTTTCAGAGTGTTTGCCCAGCCTCTGTCTTAATCATATGGTAGTCTGGCTGTAACATTCTTCCCACAGTCAGCCAGCAAACTGCGAACAAAACAACTTGAAATCGCAAAAAGAAATCACAATCATTTCCACAGAATGGGTCTCTGAACCTTTAGGATAAAAAGAGCTTTCTGTGGGAATTAAGATAATTACCGAAGGAAGATTGACAGAAATTGTTACACCAGCATGAGTGGCATCTGGAGCTGTATTAATGAGAACTGGGACATGGGGATATAGGGAAGAAATCTTGATGATATATAAGAGAAATAAGTGGCTATCACTTCAGATGGAATGCTATTAGGTCATGGCCTCTTCCAGCAGTTAAAAAAAAAAAAAAAAAGCAGAATTTGTTTGAATAAAGGAGGAGAAAAAAAAATAGAGAATCTGGAATTGAACTCTACTCTGTATCCTGGGAAACGGAAAATGAACAGATGGTCATAAAAAATGCAGAGATTTACAAATATGGGGAAAAAACAAAGAATTTTATAACTATAAAAATGAATCAAGTTGGCTCTTCATACTGAGAGATGTTAAAACAGATGATGTAAGAAGAGCAGTTGGCAGTGGAGAGAATAGTGGGTAACCTCTTTGGTAAGAGCTTAGATCTAGTTCCAGATGACTAACTGATTTCTAGTTTTCTCATTAAGTTGGAGAAGCATATTGTTAGAGTGATTCCGTTCTATGTTGTTGAGAATGAAAATGGGGCATGACATTGCAAACTCTTGTTTTCAGAGAAAGTGAGGCAATTTCTACCATCAATGGGCTCCATTCTTACCTTGATCAGTAAGCCCAGAGGAAATAAAGACCAAAAGGCCTTCAGTATCTCTTCTGCCATTACCCCCAGGCCCATGTTAGGCTTGGAGAGTGACACAGTGCTACCAGGTGTTCCTTATTCTTCAGAGATGAATCTCTTGTGAAACTATAGGAGTCAAAAGACTACTGATAACTGACTTACAAAGATGCCACTTCTGTGCATTTTGATCTATAGGTTCAAAGCAATTCCAATCAAAATGAACATTTTTGCTATTGTTCATGTGACAAGCTAATTTTAAAATCTATATGGAGACATAGATATATGCATTCTGATTTCTCTTTAGAATATTAAAAAAAAAATCTACAAACCAGCATGGAAAAAAAAAAAAAGAATAGGTAGTGAGTTAGAAAAGAGAGCAAAGGCTAAAATAAGATTCATAAAAGTCAATATTCAAACTACCACTACCTGTTTGAAAAACACTGCTTAACTCCATCAATAATCACAGAAATGCTAATTAAAAAGAAGATGAGATACTACTACACAAACTCTAATAACAAGTGTTGCTGAGGATATAGAGAATTGGACCTCTCATATACTCCTGCGGGGAGTGGAATTTATATAACCTCTTGGGAAAATATTCAACATTTTCTGTTAAATGTAGACATATACATATGCTATGATCAGAAGGCCTGTATGTCCTAGTTTACACAAGACAGACTCAATGTATACCTATTTTTCTGGTATAATGATTTGTAGTAACTCCTTCCCCTCTCAAAAGATACTGGTTAAGGTGAGAAATTTTATTCTACCAATAACCAAGATATTTCACAATTAGGTATACACTCAACTGAAAGGTATATCTATCCATCTATCTATCTATCTATCTATGGTACAAAACACATGAACAAGAATGTTAGCAGCACTATTCTTAAGAGACAAGTACTAGAAATAGCCCTAATGTCCATCACAGTGGACATACAAATAATTCCTGGTAAATTAATTCAACAAAACGTGGTAATAGTCCACTTTAATCTGATAAGTTTGAATGCATACTGAAGCTCTTTATTTTTATTTTCCACAGCCCATAGTTTGGTTTTCATGATATAATCTACATCTTTTTATCTCATGCATCCATTAAATTATTATAGCTCTCTAATTCTTTTACTACTTGTATCTTCTAACCTTCATATTAGATTAATAAGCAATACCCAATACCCACTACTGTTATAACACTAGAGTATTCTGAATTTCACTATACAGTTGACCCTTGAACCAACAAGGGTTAGTTGGACTCACCCCTTACACAGTTAAGAATCCACAATAGGGTGCCTGGGTGGCTCAGTCATTAAGTGTCTGCCTTCAGCTCAGGGCATGGTCCTGGGATCGAGGCCCTCATCGGGCTCCCTGCTCAGCAGGAAGCCTGCTTCTCCCCCTCCCACTCCCCCTGCTTGTGTTCCCTCCTCTTTGTATCTCTCTCTGTCAAATAAATAAATAAATAATCTTAAAAAAAAAAAAAAGAATCCACACATAATTTTTTATTTCCCCAAAACTATTAATAGTCTGTTAATGAGGAGCCTTACCAATAACAGTCAATTAACACATATTTTGTGTATGTTTTATATATATATATATATATACACTATATAATTTAATAAGCTAGAGAAAAGAAAATTCTAGCTAGAAAATCATATGAGAAAATACAGTACTTTATTTTATTTTAATTTATAAGTAGGCTCAGCATGGGGCTTGAAGTCACAATCCTGAGATCAAGACCTGAGGTGAGATCAAGAGTCGATGCTTAACCAAATGAGCCACCCAGGTGCCCCAGTACTGTATTTATTTTTAAAACCTACATATAGGGTGCCTGAGTGGCTCAGTTGGTTAAGCAACTGCATTTGGCTCCATGATCCTGGAGTCCCAGGATCAAGTCCCACATTGGGCTCCCTGCTTGGTGGGGAGTTTCTCCCTCTGAATTGTCCCCTTTCATGCTCTCTCAAAATAATCTTTTTAAAAAATCTACATATATATGGAACTGCACAGTTCAAACTCATGTTGTTAAAGGGCCAACTGCATATTTACTTTAACCAGTGAGATTTAGATTTTCTTAATATTAATTAGAATCCTTTTGTCTCAACTTGATTAAGTCCCTTTAACCTTTCTTGTCTGGTGGTAAACTCCTTCAGCTTTGCTTGTCTGGAAAATTCTTAATCTCACCTATTCTGAAGGACATCTTTGCCAGGGAGAATAGTACTCTTGGTTGACAGTTGTTCAGTTTTTTGGGTTTTTTTTTCTTTTTTTTTCTTTTTTTTTTTTTTTTTTTTTGTTTCCTTTCAACACTTTGATGTATTTGATGATGCCATTCTTTTGTGGCAAGCAAGGTTTCTGCTGAAAAATCTGCTCAAAACCTATGGGGGTTCCCTTGTATGTAACAAAGTTTCCTCTTGCTGCTTTAAGATTCTCTTATCTTGAATGTTTGACAATTATAACATGTCTCACAACAGATGTCTCTTGGATCCATTTGGAGGGGGCAGGGTGATTTTCTGGGTTTCTTAGATCTGAATGTGTTTCTTTCTACCAATTAGTCTTTTCAGTCTTATTTCTTTAATTTTCTACCCCTTTCTCTCTGCCTCTTCTTCTGAGTCCCCTATACATATTAGTACACTTGATGGTGTCCCATAAATCCCTTAAGCTATTTTCTCTCTTTTTATTCTTTTTTCTCTTCTCATTGGATGAATTCCACCATTCTGTCTTTGAGGTCATTGACCCTTTCTTCCACCAATCAAGTCTGTTGTTGAACCCCTTTATTGAATTTTTCAATTCAGTTTTATTCTTTGGCTCTTTAATTTCTGTTTGGTACCTTTCCTGTATTTTGTATTTCTTTATTGAGATTCTCACTTGGTTCATGCATTGCTCTCCTTACTTTGACAAACATCCTTATTTTGAACTCTTATCAGGTAAATCATTTACCTCCATTTCATTAAGGTTTTTTTCTAGAGTTTTGTCTATGTCTTTTTTTTTTTTTTTAATTTAGAAGATATTCTCCTGTTTTTTCATTTTTCTTGCCTCCATGTTGGTTTCTACACATTAGATAAAACCACCACCTCTCCCAGGCTTGAAGGAGTGGTCTCATATAGGAGATAAACCTTACAATTCAGCCTGACCCTAGGTCTTAGTCATCTCTCAAACTTTTCTAATTCTACAAGCTGCTGTCTTTCTACTTAGTGGCTCCCCTAGCGGTTGAAGAGTGCCAAAACCTGTCAAGTGTCCCAGAAGGGAGGATCGCAGTCTTACCTAGATATGGGCTGATT
The DNA here is from genome assembly GCA_003697995.1 of Taxidea taxus jeffersonii. NCBI lineage: Eukaryota > Metazoa > Chordata > Mammalia > Carnivora > Mustelidae > Taxidea > Taxidea taxus. The sequence continues at coordinate 45,488 of RCUC01163250.1, read as the reverse complement.
GGAAGCCAGACCTTCAGGCCAGCAGCTTTAAAAAATGCAAGTGAAACACTTTCAGAGAAAGACTAGAAGCTGAGCATTTCTGTCTGATCCCTCTGCACTGAACCCTGGAGGCACATTTGGTTAAAAACTATTTCCTTGTTTGGTACAGTGAGGGACTCATGAATGCACGCCCCACTAGCCACCACTGCCAGCTTATCAAGGCCTGCATCTTCTGGCCACAACTACAAAAGCCAGGATTCCAGATGTGTGCACAAGCTCTTTCCAGGGAGACACTGACAATCCATTTTAATGTGTGTGTTTTTTTCCCATTCACCTGATCTGTAGGAATCAATCTGCTAGTTTCTGGATTTCCTGCTGAGATTATTATTTCATATGTAGCTGTTGATTCAGTGTGTCCACGGAAGGAGGAGAATCTGGGAGCTATCTACATCACCATCTCAGACCAGATGATATAGCAATAAAATGAGCAAGTTACATCTACATATACAATATAGCCTTACAGCGATTGTTTTTATAGTAATAATTCATTTAACTGTATATTACTGTTTTATACAATCTTCTGTATGTGTAATACTACTTCAATTTAAAAACTTAAATTTCCATGCTGGCTGCATATATGGATTTTTCCACCCACAAAGACAGAATCCCTTCAGATATAAAGCAGCAGAAGAAACATACTGAAAATTCTCCCCAGGTCGGTTACTCTGCATTCCCCCAGATGATCTTCATAACGATCAAGTAAATCCTGCAATGGAGCAGGTTTTACCTACAGCACCAACTCCAGTCCAACTGCTTTGAATGTTTGGGGTTCTATGTTGGGAAGGATTATGAAGCCTTTATACTCAACAACAACAACAATAAAACACTGTAATCAAATAACATTATCTGCCACAGGAATTAGATGAGGAAAAATAGTAAGCATTATGTATGGGTTTCCTGGGAGGAAAAAAAAAAAAAAAAACTCTAAAAATTTCCCAGAGTTACAACAAAGGAAACAAACAAAGAGACAAACATACTTGAAATTAGGAAATTCATTTGACTTGGGGAGGAGAAAGAAAAAGTTTGCATGAGACTGTGGATTTCTAGGTGTGATATTGAGAATAGAATTAAGAGGAAGGAGCAAGAGAGAAGAAACAAAGATCTTAAGGTTGTATTGGGTTTTTTTCTGCTTAAGCTTAACATTAAGCCTTGTAATAATAAAAAAGATCAAAGGGGGAAACTCTAAACTATGTATCTCTAGTCAGTTTGGAGTAAGACTATATTAATTTCTAAGTAACTCAAAGACAAAACACTTCTATTTTCTCATACTTTTGGAAAATATCATCAGTCCAAAAAATTTTCAGGCTTCTGGCATTTGAGATTACTGGGAGTTCTATGGAATTATTCTAATTTAGAAAAAATAAATATATCCTGTATTTGACAAAACTCTGAACCAATCTCACCAGCAGTAGCGAAGTTTTGTCTGAAGATATTCCTCCCTTTCTAAAATATGATCTAGGATATATAGGACCAAGGAATTGTACATAGAGTGCCTAGAAGTCTAAAGGGACAGGCTTACTCGGAAGGTGATGCTAATAGCAGCACAGCCCTCATGATAACAAAACATTATTCCTCCTGCAAACTGGATCACCACTTGAGCATGATACATCTGGGATAAGCTAAACTCTTATTAAAGTGAGTGCAGTGGGGCACCTAGGTGGCTCAGTGGGTTGGGCCTCTGCCTTTGGCTCAGGTCATGATCTCAGGGTCCTGGGATCAAGCCCCGCATCGGGCTCTCTGCTCAGCAGGGAGCCTGCTTCCTCACCCTCTCTACCTGCCTCTCTGCCTACTTGTGAACTCTGTCTGTCAAATAAATAAATAAGTAAATAAATCTTTAAAAAATTTATTAAAAATTATTAAAAAAATTATAAAGTGAGTGCAGTAATCCCAGGTGGGTTGTATAATCTGACTCTAAGGAGAATCAGTAATAATCCCTGCCTGGATAAAATTCTCAGTTCAGTTTATCAGATTAAACAATTTGTTTACAATTCAACATGGACAAGAAGTTAAGAAAGTAGCTACTGTGAAAGAGTCAGGAGAAACAACAGGTAACAGATTTAGACACTAAGAACTTCAAACATCAAGATTATCAGACATGGATATAGACAGTTACATATGAAGCACATACGAAAATGAATGTTACAATCTCAAAGATAAGTTTGCAATGGATGGAACTAGAGGGTATTATGCTTAGCGAAATAAGTCAATCAGAGAAAGACAACTATCATATGATCTCCCTGATATGAGGAAGTGGAGATGCAATGGGGGTGGGGGCTAAGGGGGTAGGAAAAGAATAAATGAAACAAGATGGGATCGGGAGGGAGACAAACCAAAAGAGACTCTTAATGTCATAAAACAAACTGAGGGGGGTCGGGGGGAGGGGGGTTGGGAGAGGGTGGTGGGGTTACATTATATGTTTAAATTTTAAAAAAATAAATTTAATTAAATTTTAAAAAGAAAAAGAAACTACCAGTAAATAATAGATTTGAAAAGATAATAAAAATACCTAGAAGGGCAAAATATAGCTATTCAAGTAAACAATGATAGACAAGTTAAACAGCAGATTTCACACCCCTGAAGAAAAGTCCAGTAAAATACAGAATGCAGAACATTGAGACCAAATTAAAATGTAAAATATATTTTTTAAAATAGGCAGAATAGAGTGAGAAGGTAATATATATATACACACAAATTGAATCCCACAGGGGAAAAAAAAAATGGAAGAGGCATAGTACTTATAGACATAATGGATGAAAATTTTTTAAACTAAATGAAAATAGTATATAACATCCACAAAACCAAGAATCATAGCCCATATCAAGCAGGAAAAAATGAAAAAATTCCCCTACAGACCTGTTGTCATACACTGCAGAACATTAAAGACAGGGATATTTTTTAAAAAGCAACCAGAGAGGGCAAAAAACAAAACAACAACAACAGCAACAACAACAACAACAACAAAACGATTTTCTAAAAGAAATAAAATTAGAATAGCAGAAATCAAAACCAACCACAACAGAAGCTGGTAAGCAATGGAATGTAATGGACAAATTATTTTACTTAAAATGAAACACGAACCTGGCAGAACAAAAGCAAAATTATAATCACAATCAGAAAAGTAAGAAATTATTCAGCACCACCCATGAAGCTGATCACTAGACCTAGAACACTGCCACTAAAACACCCATGTCTCAATGCCTTTTACTTATCACAGAAAGCACCTAAACAGCAGGAGAATGGCTTTCACCTCCTTCCACCATATAAATCTTACATAAATAGATATAAGTCCTGGAACCCAAAATCACACCATAAGGCTTACCTACAAGGAGACCAGTGAAAGAAAGTTTTTGCCTTTCCACCATCTACAATCAAGAAAAAAAATAAAATAAAAAATAAAAAAACAAATAAAAATTGAAGGGAAAGGATGGCGTGTAAGCAAATTGATCATATGTGCCCAAATGTACCAAGGCTTCTGACATGAGAGAAAAGAAAAAGGACTGAGCAAAGACAATGTGGCTAATGTGTAAGAAATCAGGGAAAATGGTACAGGGGAAGTAAGATCATAGCAAAGTCAAGGATCTACACTACAAGAGTCTTAAAGGCTATACTAAGCATTTTGTTCTTTCCACAAAGAGCGAAGGAAGTCAACTAGATTCTTTGGACTTTTGTTGGGGAGTGGTTATATTACATTTGAAAGATGCCACTTTGGGTTCAAATGTGGAAAAGAGATTATGGCAGAGGCAGCTACATCCATAGTTGAGTCGCTCAGTGCCTGTGCTCAGGATTCATTCCTGGACAAGCTGACCAGATCCTACTTCTTTGATCATTCAGCAATACCACAAGCACCTGTTCCCTACTCCCCATATTACATTCCTTTCTGCTTAAAAAATCTAAAATGGTATTGGTTTCCTGTAACTGGAATCTGATATGTATATTAATATATATGATTATATTCTATTATTAAAATATCAATATATTATTATTTAAATCACATTAAGTCATATTTAATCAGATTTAAACTTCAAGGAAATGAAATACAGAGGTCAGGAGAAAATGGGATATTGATGATTATCCAAGAGATACAACACTAAGACAGCTATTAAAATATTAAAATTAAAACTGTTTCCTTTGGAGCTATCACTAGAAGGAAGTGCCTATTAAAGGAAGCTTTAGCATATCAAGAATTTATTGCAGCAGACTGCTATGTAAAAATTCAGAAAAAGGGAACTTGCTTTCATCTGCATTTAAAAGAAAAAGTTATAAGCTAAAAATTTGAAATTCTTAACTTAAGTCATACCCAAAGCATCAGTAAACCACAAAAGACTTTATTCTCTTTAATAGCTAAAGGCTAGCATGGTCAAAAATCAGATCCAAAATCATCGGGTTGCTGAATTACAGAATAATTCACAGTCTCACTAGCTCTTTTATCTGAGAGCAGCAAATGCCAAATTTTGCAATCCTAAATTTTGGTTTGGGAATATTTAGTTAGATTCAGAGGACTCTGCATTACTTGGACTTCATGAAACTGTAATAGCCAAGGAGCATTACTTGCTAGCAGAACTTCCCAACATCTATTCTCTTGACTTGCTAGAAGACCTTAAAATAATCTCATGTGAGGCAAGAGCACATTATTTGTTCCAAAGCCTCACCTCTATCAACCCTCGCTCTCTCTCTCCATATATATATCTTTCCACACACATGGGTATGTATATGTAATATATAAAATTCAAGGCAGGTCTCTCATTGGAAAATGTCTGACATGTTTTCATAATCACCACGGGGTGGGGGGGATACAGTTAGTTAACATCACAAAGAAACTTTTATGCATTTTTCACTGTTCAAGGACTCATTAATCTGAGACATATTACTGAGTGCTTACTATATGCCAGGCAGTATCACAAATATTGATATAGAGTACTAAATGACATGAACACAATCCTTGCTTTCTTTTTTTCTTTTTTTTTTTAAGATTTATTTATTTGACAGACAGAGAACACAAGCAGGCAGAGAGGCAGGCAGAGAGAGAGAGGAGGAAGCAGGCCCCATGTAGCGCAAAGAGCCCGATGCGGGGCTCCATCCCAGGGCCCTGGGATCATGACCTGAGCCGAAGGCAGAGGCTTTAACCCACTGAGCCACCCAGGCGCCCCCAATCCTTGCTTTCAAAATAAAGTATGTCAAGTGAAGAAATGAGTAGACCATGTATAGATCTAGTGGAAGAGCATCCTGACAGATGGAGGAGCACTTACAAAGGACCTGGGGTGGAAATTAACTTCTCCCTGTAGGAAGACCAATGTGTCTGAAGCAGAAAGGACCTCATTGAGAGTAAGAGGAGATGGACTCAGAGAAAAACACATGACTTCAAGCAATGTAGAACTTTTTGAGCCACAGTAAATACTTGGATTTTGTGCAATCATAACACGACAACCATGGCTACTGATTATTGAGTATACTCTAGAAACTCATAGTGAAAACAATATAATACACTATATTAAACTCTTTACACATATGTTAATAAAAGAAAAGCTCAATTTTGCTTAAATTAAAGGCTATTTTTGGTTGTTGTTGTTCTTTTGTTTTTTGTTGTTTGTTTGTTTTTTTATAAAACAGAATAGCTCGGAAGTTTTCCAATCAGGTGGAGCTTGACCGAGAGTTTAAAAGATGTAACTAAGATTCAGTTTTCCTGAATGTGTCTGCATTGATTGCCTGTTGGCCACATCTTCAAAGTTTTCTCTCATGGTAATGAAAGAACCATCAAGAGTACCCAGAGACCCATCATTCCCTAAGCCTGTCCAGGAGAAAGAGAGGATGTCCTCTTTTTATAAGCTCATAGGGAAAGGAAACTTTTCTAACCTAGAATAGTTATAAATATCTCACTAGAAATAACCTAGAAGAATATTACTGACTCTGGTAATTTTAAACACCCACCCCAATATTCAGAAGATTGGGCTAGGGTTAGGGTTAGGGCATTACACAAACCAGAGTCCACTGCTAGACTCTGTTGGGTCTAGACACTGCTGGGGCAGACAGAACTATTTGGCTAAAGATAGAAAAATGGTTAATTTCCAAACTAAATCAGGGTATTCTTATTGGAAAAAGGTTGTCCTGAAAAAGGAAGTTGTGGAAGAAACCAGCAAATGCCTACCAGAATAATTTTTGGAGTAACTAACTGCATTAGTTCACTAAAAGTACCACACTAGGGCTTACCTAAATTTCTTCTCTCACAGTTCTAGAGGCCAGAAGTCTGAGAGTCTGAGGCCTCTCTCAGACTTCTAGATGGCAGACTTCTGTGTCTTCACATCACCTTTCTTCTATGAGTCTGTATCCAAATTTACTCTTCCCATAATGACACACCAGTCATACTGCATTAGAGCTAACCCTCATGACCTCACTTTAACTTCTTTAAGGACCCTTTCTCCAAGTAGAGTTACAATCTGAAGTATTGGGAATGAGGACTTCAACATATGGATTTTTTGAGGAAGGGACACAATTCAGCAAATAACACTAATAAAAGATATTTTTCTTCTGTGCCTAGTTCATGAACATTGATAAACAGACTCAAGATGCTTTCTTATTTGTAACAGCTAATCTTAGTGTTATTGTGCACTAGGCTTTGTGTTAAATGCTTCATATATATGATCTGATTTAATCCTCCACATATTTTCTGATTTAACCTTGAGTTGTCCCAACCTAAAAAAAAAAAATTTTTTTTAAGAAAAAAAAAAAAAAAGCAGCAGCTTTCATAAGTCCCTAGACCCTAAATTAAGAAAACATCTGGGTTAATAAAGGATAGGAACCAATCTCTGGATCTTAACAGCTGCAGCAGAACTTTCCCTGAGCTATCCTTATTTCAGGACTTGCTAATATCTGTGGGGTAGAAATTGCCACCTGGATTTCAGCAGTGACTTAATCCCACGAGGAAGTGGGAAGCTAAGCCAGAGTAGCACGGATCTATAAAAATGATCTTTGTGTCACCATGAATTCTTCATATATAAAGTATCTTTCATCTAAAAAAAAACAAACATACATTTAAGTAATTCCAGAGCAGTGGCTTTCATCCCTGGTTGCATATGCCAGGATGTCTGAGCCCCACCTCAAAATCTCTAGGAGTAAGGCCTGACCATTAGCATCTTTTATAAGATCTGCAGGTAATTTTAATATGCAGCCTTGGTTGAGACACATTTTCATAGTGATGATATGCTAAGGTATCTGAAGAGTATCTTTTGTTAAGATGGGAGAAGAGAGAATAGCTCCTGATTTCCATTCCTGTCCTAGACCCCAACAATCTGATTCAGTTTCTCTCCGAGATGAAGGGTTTCCATTCCTCTTACACATGGGCACCCCTGCAACAGCAGCCTGTGCCTGTTGAAATAATAACTAATGAGCCCCTAACCCCAGCAATTAGCTCCTGGGGTTTCTAAAATATTTATGAAGCATATATCATTTCTTGATGTTATACATAATATTTGCCCTAAAGGTACTTATATTCCAAAACAGATAAATTTAAGAATAGGCTCAAAAACTCCCAGGAAGAATTTTCATTATTTATTAGAAGTCCAAAGTTTTATTTTTCTCCAGATAGCTCAAGGCGAGTTATTGCTTCTCTCCCTTGGTGACAGGGTGGACAAAACCTCCTGGATAACTGATGTCAAGCGACATCTTTTTACTGAGAATCTGTCTACCTTGTTTTTGCCTGTTGGCTTTGCTTGTTGGTTTTTACCCAAGACTACCTAAAAACCCTTCCCCCTCTCCTCACTGAACTGTTCTTTCAATTGAGTTGAAGAAGAGGAACTTTGAACAGTGACTTAACTTTGATAGCTATGAAATCCTCAGGCACTAGAAATAAGATTCTGCCACTCTGGGATACAGACTTGAAACTGACTTCTGGTCAGAACGCTACATTGTGTCTGCATGGAGCACTCAGCATTGATACAGATATTACCCAGAAGACACTGCTGCTTCGTCTGTCTCCCCCTAAGAGCCTGGCACTGGGAGAACAAATATCTTTTATCTAACTTGTAATCTTGGAGCTCAATAAGCATTATTTCTATTCTACTCCACTACAAGGGACAAGTTAAACATCTGGAAGATCTCTGTCTGCCCTAATTTAAACAGTTTAGTTCAGTTGACTTAGCGGATCTTTCTTTTAACAACTGAATGTGATCACGCTGAGGAGGAAACCATGACCATCATGTCTTGGTCACTGATGTAGCACCAGCACCTCATGAACCATGCAGTATCTTCCAATTAAATTTCAATCAAATGTCTACTTAAACATAGGGAGTTTATACACAATGAGTTAATAATATTCTTCAATGCATTTACCATAGCATGCTTTGAAGAGGGGATCACCACTGTAGCTCTCAGTACCAGCAATTTACTTCCCACAGATTGCAGTTAATATTTATTTAAGCATGGGAGTAGTTTGACACACATCTTAATGTATACTTTGATGAAATTAATGCCCTTCTAATAATAGATTCAGAAATTGTCCCAAAGAAACACACTGAGGTCAATCTTGAAAAAAGGAGAGTTCATGGAGAGAAGAAAAAGGGGGAAAAATGTATCCTGGTGAGAGGAACAGTGACACAAAGTCAAAATTTTAAGAAAGTGGGTTATACAATCTGGAATACAGAAAAGATCATGGCTTGATCATAGTGTGCAGTAGCTAGAAGTCTGAAAATAAGATTTAAAAAACATGCAGACTTAATCGTTTGGGCTGGACTAGAAAATCTGAACTCTATTTGATAGATTAAGGAAGACCGTTCAATTATTTTAAACCTGGGGCTGCCATGATTATGCTTATACTTTAGAAGAATCACTCTTAGGACTTTAGAAGAATCACTCTTGGGACTGGGACTTTAGAAGAATCACTCTTGGGACTGTAAGATTGAAGGACAAGCTGAGAGTGGACAGAAGGATACTATTAGGAGATAAAGGAGGAATCTGACTAAAGAGCATGTGTGAGATATTAAACATTCAAGACCTATTAGGGTGTTGGTACAAAAAGGGTTTTGTTACCATTTGCCTGCAGGCAGTTGGGGAACAGTAAGTCTTGGATGACCACTAGATTTATACCTTATAAGACGAGGGGCTAGAATTGCCATTATTCTTTTTTTTTTTTTAATATTTTATTTATTTATTTTTTAGAGAGAGAAAGCGCGAGCTCAGGCAGACAGAGTGGTAGACAGAGGCAGAGGGAGAAGCAGGCTCCCCGCCAAGCAAGGAGCCCGATGTGGGACTCGATCCCTGGACACTGGGATCATGACCCGAGCCGAAGGCAGCCGCTTAACCAACTGAGCCACCCAGGTGTCCCTGCCATTATTCTAAAAAGAAAACAGATGAGAAGCATCCAGTATGCTTCCGGATAGGAGTATGATATTGAGTATGACAAACTCAATCTCAGATACATACCTGTGTGGTAACTAGATGGCACAGTCCACTGAGTAAATGGAAATGACTGCCATCCATGAAAACCTACCAGACACCAGTGTTACCCTACTGTGAACCTTACCTAATTTGCATTTTCTTTTTTAGAGAGGGAGGGAGAGGGGCCAAGTGAGAAGGTGAGAGAGACAGAGAGAGAGACTCTGAAGCAGGCTCCACACCCCGCACAGAGTCTGATGCAGGGCTCAATCTCACAACCCTGAGATCATGACCTGAGCAGAAATCGATGGCCTGATGCTTAAATGACTTGAGCCACCCAGGCACCTCTAATTTGTAACTTTTAAATCTTCATGATAAGTATTATTCTTTTAGGGCCAATAATCTGATTTTTAAAATATTTCAGTTAAGACCAATGCAAAAGTAATGTTGAAGGTCAGAGTCACACTAAGAATGCAGATCTATATGAATTGAAACCCCGTATTTCTCCTCCTTTCCAGGTCACTGAAATTTAGGGGATATATCAAGACTGAAAATATTGATTTGGAAGTCATCTAGCTATAGGTAGTAGCTGGAGTTGTAATAAGAAAGTCAACCAGTAGAGACTATATGGTGACAATAATTATTAGTTACTGGTAAGACCAAGATATTTGTGTCATTGCCCTACTCACCACATTTCAATTTTCTTTTCTCTCCCCTAATCCATCTCACTGCTGCTATATTAGATCTAAAGTACAGCCTGAATCATGCCACGCACTGGCTTAAGCATCCATTTATTCAACAGATATTTGAACATCCATTGTAAGAGTGCTAGATAAAAAGAAGAGCCAAAACCCCTGCTCTCAGGGAGGTCACAGTCAAAAGGGGAAAACCCTGTAATCAAGGGGGCAACTGCAAAATAATATAACTGTTAAGACAGAAATAATTTTGTGGTTGTACAATAACACAGAGGGGAAAGATCTAAGCTACTGTCATTGCAGATGGACTGCCAAAAGAAAATGCTCTATACACTCCATTTAGAGAGGAAAGATGGGCAAAAATGCCATCAGGGAGACCTTTTTGGCAGAGAGGGCTTTATAGCAAAGCAAGGCAGTACCATGCTCCTAAGAAACTTAAGAAACATGAAATGAACTATGGGGTAAATCGGGTGATAGATCATGAATGTCTTACACTCAGCTCAGGAGTTTGGATTTTATCCTGAAAGAAATGAGAAACCACAGAAAGGTTTGTAACAGAGTGGTTTGAACAGATTTATAATTCCGAAAACTATTCACACTCTGAAGGACAGATTAAGTATTAGATAAGGCAGCAAACAAGGATATCAGTTAGGAGGCTAGACCAATAGTCCCCCTAGAAGCTGATAACACTGATTATTGATCCAAATGAACTGCTTAGCCTAACATTCAATGCACCCCATGTTCTGGCTATAAGTTCCCTTCCCAACCTCCTGTCCAATATCCCCCTTCCAACAGACTATGCTTCCACCAAAAACCATCTGTTAATTATAGAAGCATCACTCTCACAGTTTGTGTTCTTTACTCCAGGCCCCGGTTCAGATTATGGCTTAACACATACCTGCCTGGCAGGTAGTGAAGGGCTCAATACAAATCGAGAAGGTTAATTTTAAAAAGAGCAGATACTATTTAAAATTAGGTTCGGATATAGTCACAGTAACATCTTAACTGGAATTCTTGCTAAAATCTTTTGAGAACAGTTTCTCTGAAACCTAAAATAATTTGAGAATTTAATCCCTATGTTTAACCTTTTGAAATTGATTTCAGTGAACTAGTGGTACTTCAGCCACTATTGGACAGATAAATTCCTTTGCAACCTAATTGATAGAATTGTCAAAAATGATGCTAATTCTGGCTAAATGTCATAAATAAATTCATAAAGTGTGACCATTTCCAATGCCACTGCATCATATTCCAGCTGATTGAAGTTTTAGACTATGTTCCCAGCTCTTGTTGCTATAGGATTATTATTTTCCAATTTGTTAGGTATCAACAGGACTTAGGATCCTAACTCCAACAATCAGTATAGATCTTTGGCTTTTTTAAATGTTCTTTGTGGGGTGTCTGGGTATGTCAACCAGCTAAGCAGTTGACTTCCACTCAGGTCATGAGTGGTCATCTCTGGGTCCTGAGATCCAGCCCAGTCTCTGTCTCTGCAGGGAGTCTGCTTCTCCCTCTTCTCCTCCCCCTGCATGCACTCTCTCTCTCAAATAAATAAAATTTAAAAATAAATAAAAAGAAGTGAGATGGGAGAAATCAGAGGAGAATACAAACCATGAGAGACTGTGGACTGAGAAATCAACTGAAGGTTTTAAAGGGGAGAGGAGTGGGGAGCTGGATGAGCCTGGTGGTGGGTATTAAGGAGGGCACATATTGCATGGAGCACTGGGTGAGTTCCATAAACAATGAATTTTGGAACACACACACACAATAAATTATTATTTATTTATTATTTATTTAATTAAATTATTAAATTTAAAAATAAAAATAAAAATAGGTAAAATGTTCTTTGTGATCCAAGGAGGTCAAAAGAAACTTCAAAAACATGGATCCAAATTCAAAGTCTTGAAGAAATATGTTTTATGTCAAAAAAGTAATAAATAGATAAAATTTTCTAAGACCAAACTTCATTTTTACATGGTTGTATATAGTGTAGCTAATAAAAGGAGGGTGTCCTACACCTACTAGAGTATTGTATGAATCATGAATTATACAACAGGCAAAAATGAGAAACTGCAATGGAATCAAACCCATATGGAAATAAATAAAACATTTAAGCAAAGTAGCAATCATGTCAGTTTTCTTAATAAACTGTGCATGCACAGGGGGCTCCTCAGGAAATGAACGCACTATGTTAATAGTAATTATTAGTTTAGAACTTCAATGTAACTATGAAATAGTGGTAATTAACCAGTAATTAGTTCTGTGAGTTCTTTGAAAGATAAAGCAGTGGTTTGTAAGACTCATATGCCTTGAATGGGTCTCTGAGAATGTAAAGTCAGACCTAATAGACACTTTCCACATTGAATATAGAACTTCTCTAAAATTAATTATTATTAACATATAATGTATTATTCACCCCAGGGTTACAGGTTTGTGAATCATCAGTCTTACACAATTCACAGCACTCACCATAGCACGTACCCTCCCCGATATCCATAATCCAATCACCCTATCCCTACCCCCAACCCCCAGCAACCCTCAGTTTGTTTCATGAGATTAAGAGTCTTAACAGTTTGTCTAGAGTCTCCTGTTATCAAAATTGCTAATGGAAATCTAGTGTCTTGTTCTGATTTTGTATGTCTGTGCACCTATTTATATTATTGGGGGTTGAGAGTAGTTGTGTGCAATTTTGTGATTTATAGTAAGATTTTCATTTGGTCTTATTTCCATTCCAGCACAGAGCCCTTAAAGCCCTTGGAAATCCCTAAGTGATAAGTGCTGTAAAAGTGTTTTAGTCATAACAAACCCCTTTCCACTACCCCTGAGTGCCTTAGTGCAGTGAGTTTCAGAAAGCTTTCAAGTGTGGTGGCTGGTGGCCGGGGGAACCGACCATGTAATTAGAGAGTTGGAACTTCCAGCACCCCTACTCCAGTCTAGGGGTTAGAGATGGAGTTCAGTCACCAATGACGAATGACTTAACCAGCCATGCCTATGTAATGAATGCTCAACAAAACCCCAAAAAGATGGGGTTCAGCATGCTTTTGGTTGGTGAATATATGGATGTGCTGGGAGAATGGCCTATCCAGAGGCTATGAAGCTCCATACCCTTTCCTATAACCTTGCCCTACTCTGCTCTTCCATCTGGCTATTCCCAAGTTCTATCTTTTTATAAGAAACGGATAATCTATTAAGTAAATACTTTTCCTGGCTTCCGTTGGCTGCTCTGGCAAGTTGATGCGACCTAAAGGAGGAGGTCAAATGTACCAGCCAGCTGGTGGTCTTAGGTATGGGTGACAACCTGGATTTGGGATTGACATCTGAAGGGGGAGGAGGAGCAGTCTTGTGAGAAGGAGCCCCCCCGCCCCTTAGGACCCCTTCCTCTCCAGGGACAGAGAGTCAAAACTGAATTAAGTTGTAGAACACTCAGCTTGTGTCACAGAATTCTTTGGTGTGTTGAAACTCACACGGCTCATGTTTGGTAACCAGAAGTATTGAATTTGAGTCATAAAGGAAAAACAGCAAGAGGTGAATTTTTTTCTGCAGGGAAGGGAAAAAAAAAATCATTTATCCCCACTCTGGAGGAATCAGGCAAAATTCATTTGCTCTCATCCTTACTGTCATTTGTGAGGAAGACTGTTTTATGTGATGAAGAATGTTGACATACGTTCAGGTCTCATCTCTTGTTTTTAGGGTCCTTAAACAATGCAAAGAATGTGCTTTGCCTGAAACCACAGACCTTGCCACTTGATGTAATGCACTGTATGACCTTCCTTTCTTCCTATGGCCCCACCACCCTGCTCAACCACAAATGCCCCTTAAGGTTGAATACGAAAAATAATTCATTAAGACTTTTATTATTATTATTATTATTTTAGATTTTTTAGATTCCATTTAGCTGGAATCTGGGGAAGACAGGAGTTAACCCTCCTGCACTTCATTCACAAGTCTATCCCTGATGGGCCATAGAGTATAGCCAAATTTTGTCACTGTGATTTCCCTAGGGGACAGGGTATTTTGATGGCTTCTGAAAGAATCAATGAACCACTTATGTGACTCACTTTTCACCTTTATTAATCTGTCCCACAAGTCAGGGCAGGGTTGGGCTGAAGGAACTTATTATATTTATTGGCCAGAATTAAATTATTTACTCAGACTTGTAAAGAAGCCACAATATTTTGTGATCCATGATGACCGGAGTAGCCTTCTCTAAGCTAAGAGGAGCTAGACTTCAGGTTTAGGGAAGTATTAACTGGTTATTTAAAAAAAAAAAAAAAAGGCAGGAAAGGCTCTTTATCCCAAGGGTTTCCTGGAAACATGGAGTGTATATTCTAGCATATCTCAGCACCTACACTGTAGGTCATCTTGTTGAACGTCCAACTGACAAGTGCCAATGGGCTTGGAGCAACTTCCATAGCTCTATCAGTTTAATTAGACGCAAAACAGGAAGCAGTGTCCACGCTGCCCCACTGTTCAACAAGTAGAATATTACTTATATATGTCCCTCACTTCCTCCTCACAGTATTTTGCAAACAATATAAAGGATTGCTTGCAAATTCCCTAGAAGAATCTAGTTAAAATGTCCAACTCAGTGACAAATTAACAGATAGTTATCAATATCCTCAAGTCACAAACTCCAAACAATACACTTAGTGATTATAGAAATCTGACATTTCCAATAGACATGCTAGAATTAAGATCATCCCTCAAAGATTAATACTGCCTTGGTGCCCAGCTCCACCTTCCCTAGGCTCTAACCCCACTCAGAAATTAATAGGAATTATTAGGACTTATTAAACAAGGCTTGGTATTTGTTAAAATAATTTATTGAAATAGAACCCCTTGGGGCACCTGGGTGGCTCAGTGGGTTAAGCCTCTGCCTTCAGCTCAGGTCATGATCTCAGGGTCCTGGGATCAAGTCCCGAATCTGGCTCTCTGCTCAGCAGGGAGCCTTCTCCCCCCTCCCCCCCTCTGCCTGCCTCTCTGTCTACTTATGATCTGTCTGTTAAATAAAATAAAATCTTAAGAAAAAAGAAATAGAACCCCTTAAATGGTAAGTGTAGAAGTCAATCAGTTTTCACAAAGTGAACCCAATGTTGTATTCAGAACAGAGATTCAAAAAGAGGAGTCCATGCTCTTTCCCCATTCACTTAATATCTTGACTTCAGTTATGGATTAGTTTTGCCTGTTTTAAATTTTTGTATACATTGAACCATGTTATAGATGCTCTTGTGTCTGTAGTATTTTTTTCTAGGTTATACTTATGAGATTCATGATAATGTATGCAGTAAGCAGCTCATTCAGTCTCATTGCTGTATAGTCGTCCACTGGATGAGTATACGGTAGTATTATGTAACTGTTCTACTGATGAAGATGAAAGTTTTTGTTCAGTTTGAGAGTAATTACAAACAGTATGGTCGTGTACATTACAGCAGATCTTTTTGTACCTAGATGTACATTTCTGAGCACAGACTTAGGAGTAGAATCACTGGCTGACGGTTTTGCCTATGTTAAGCTCCAACAGACACCGACAAGTGGCTTTCCAAAGTGATTGTACCAATTTACATTCTGGCTAGGCTGTTCTTTTTCAGTATGACATCTTTGTCGTCGAGAATTATAGTGTTTTAGTTCACTTGCATTTACTGCAGTTAGTGATATATGTGGACATGGATCTACAATCTTCCCTTTTGTCTTGTTTCCCTTTGCTCTCCCTTCCTGCCTTCTTTTGAGTTAATCATCTTTTCAGTTACTCAATTTTCCTCTGTACCAGCTTGTTAATTACATATCTTTTATCTATGAGTTTCAAACTGCACTTTTGATTTATTGCAAGTTATTATAAATTAGGATTCTATCACTTCCTAGACAATGCCAAGATCTTGGAATATTTTAACTCCATTTATAATTTCCCATCTTCCTGTAATATTATTATACTACATTTTAACTGTATGTACATTTCAAACCCCACCAAGACAGATCATTACTGTTTCGTACCGTTATTAATACAATGACTTTATATCTGGAATTATTTACATTTATCCTCGTATTTCCATTGCTCTCAGTTCTTTACATTTTTCTTGTTCCAGCTCCGGTACTCCCCCTACTTGCTTATACAAATCTTTTTAATATTTTTCTTAGTGTGGCTTTTATAGCAATAAAGTCTCTCATGGTGGATTTTTTTAAAAATGTCTTTTCTTTGAATCGTGCAAAATATTTCCACTGGACATAGATATGTAATTGTGGTTGGTTTGTTTCAGTACTTTAAAGATCTCACTCTATTGTCTTCTACCTACCATATGTTGCTGAGAAGTTAGTTGTCTTTCAGTCACCCTCTGAAGAGAATTTTTTTTTGGACCATTTAAATTTTTTTTTTTCCTCTTAACCCATTTTGGTCTGATATGCCTCATGTAATTTCCGTTATGTGTATCAAGCTTGGGGATATTAGTGCTTTTGATCTGTTGCAAAGTTTTTCTTCAGTTTCAGAAAAGAAGTATAGCCTACTGGCTCTTCGAGTATCACTTGTCCTCTTCTCACTCTTTGTTCCTTTTGGTACTTCAATTTCATGTATATTGGATGACTGTGTCTAATACTGCTCCTTTTTAAAATACATTATATATACATATACACATTTATATATACATGTATGTGTGTGTGTATATATACGTGTGTGTGTATATATACATATATATAAAATCTTTGGTTTTTTTTTTTTGAATGACATAGGGAGTGGGCTTTCTCTGCTTCATCCTGGATATACTTAACATACTCCATTTTATTAATTTCTTTCTCTGTCCAGTTTGTTTTTAAGTTTGTAAATTTATAATTTCAGCTACTGTTTTTATTGGATCTGGGATATCAATTACATTCTTATAGATTGTTTCTCTTGTGAAAGTCACTGTCTTACCATTTGTTGTTGTTAATTTATCATTCTGAGTTGATTATTTTTAATCAGTTAAAGTCAGTGTCTGATAACTCCCAAAACTGGGACATTTATAAATCTGATTCTATTGTCTATTTCTTTTTTATTGATAAGCCTAGTGATTTTCAATTCTATTCCAGGTATTTACTAGGAATATTTTGCCAAGACTAGAGGTGAGAGTATCTTTGAGACGTCTATTGCTGGGCAGTTACAGTGAAGAGTATATCACCTAAATTCCACCTGGGCCTGTGCTGATTTGAAGCTGGTTTTTGAATTTTAAAATGTTCATTCCATTTTTATCTGAATCAGTCACATGCCTAGGTGTCCTGTCCGCCCTTTAGGGAGTTCCTAACAGAGACCCTCCCTGGATGTTTACTGGGACCCTGTCTCCTTGCTTTTAAACAGTTCTATTTAAGTTTGGGTTTTGTTTGTTTTTGGTTTGTTTTTAAGTTTGAAATAATCTCTATGCCCAATGTGGGGCTCAAGCTCACAACCCAGAGATCAAGAGTCACATGTTCCTCTGGCTGAGCCAGCCAGGTGCCCCCAGAGTTCTGTTTAAATTCTCAACTTCTCAAGGAGCCTGGGTGGCTCAGTCAGTTGAGCATCTGCCTTAGGCACAGGTCATGATCTCAGGGTCCTGGGATTGAGCCCCGTTTTGGGTTCTACAGTCCATAGGGAGCCTGCTTTTCCCTTTCCTCCCTACTCCTGCTCAAGTGCGCTCCCTCTCTCTCCCATAAAATCTTTAAAAATAATAATAATTCTCCACCTCTCACACTTAAGACTTGAGCAAAATTTTGACAGACAAAAAAAATTACTTTTGAGGATTTTGTCCATGCTCCATTTTCTTGTTGCTTCATTGACAGTTTGGGTGATACCATTAACAAAATTTCAGTAATAGTCTATGTTCTTATAATTCCTACATTTAAATCTCTAGTCCCAATCTCTTTGTCTCTTTACCCAGATATAGAAGGATCATTTCCATCTGAATAGTCTGTGGGATATGTATTTATCACAGCCAAAGTTAATATCCATAAAATTATACCACATGTACCAGCTGCCCATCTAGGTCTCCAAATCTTCTTAATTCCAAATTTAGTTATGCCTTCGTCTTTTAAGTTTCCCTTTATTTCTACTATATTGTTCTGAGATTCTCTCTTAATTATTTAACACTATTTCCAGAATTTTCTAAGGCACATATTATCTTCTCATCCACAGCCCTTCACTGGTTTCTATTTCTTAAAAAGTGAACTTTTAAATTCCTAAGCCTTAGTGTTTTACAAGTGCTCTCACAGTTTCCCCCAATCCTTCCCTATACTGTCTTCTTCTTACCCTCTGACATCTACCCCATACATGCCGAACCTCACTGACATGCCAGGCCTTTCTTCACACTGTTAAAGCCAGCTAGAATGAGGGTTCCTTCCTTTTTCTTCATTTGGAAAACTTCAAGATTCACCATATATATTCAGCCTCTGTGAAGCTTCCATTTTCCTCCTACCAGCAGAATTAATCATCTTCTTGAAAATACTTCTATTTTTGAACTTAGAATCTGGCATTCTTATTATGTATTTATCCTTATTTAACTAAAAATTCTTCTTTAAAAATGACCATCTCACTAAATTTAGTATTTCCAGAATCTAGCATAGTACATGACAATACATTAAACATTTAATAGATGTTAGAATAAAACTAAATAAAGTTAAGCTTAGTATGTCAAAGTCAGTTGTGCTGGGGTCTTACTGTTGAGCTGAGAGACCAAAAAGTTGACCCAGGCTCAATTTCTAGCCAATGCAACAGTCAATTTGTCTTATGTTTAGTTCCTTAGAGCACAGTATAAAAGGCCACATTTCCCAGTCTGAGCCTTACTTTTGCCAATTAACTTTTCTCCCACTCTCATTGCAATTTCACAGGTTACGCCATTTAACCTGATTTAGCTATCTCCCGAATGCCTCAGTCACAATGACAAATTGAATAAAAGCAAAGTAATTGATGGACAAAGTAACCCCCAGGCCAGAAAGAATAACTTCAAAATGCCCCTTCTATAGATCATTAGCAGGTCTTCTTTTAAATACACTCAAAGTGGTACATGGCAGTTACATCACAGAAAGACAAGTTAGAAAGAGGTTCCAGTGGAAATATCCAGCCCTAGCTCCCCAGTGGAACAATCAATGAAGTTTTCCCAATCTGAACAATTCTAAACCAACAGGATGTCTACCACCCTAAAATGTGACACTGGTAGAAGTTTCTACAGATCCATATGTTTTAAGATTCAAATATGAAAAACTGAAATTCTTTTTTTTTTTTTTTTTTTTTTTTTTAGAGCGAGAAAGCTTGCATGCTATTAGAGAGGCGGGGGAAAGGGCAAGGGGAGAGAGAGAGAATTTAAGATTTTATTTGACAGAGAAAGAGAGCACGAGAGAGCAAGTGAGCATGAGCCAGAGAGAGAGTCAGAGGGAGAGGGAGAAGCAGACTCCTTGCTGAGCAGGGAGCCTGATGTGGGAACTTGATGCAGGAACCCTGTGATCATGACCTGGGCCGCGCAGGTGGCCTGAGAGAGAGAGAATTCTAATGAGGCTCCATACTCAGAGCAGAGCCTGACTCGTGGCTCCATCCCACAACCCTGAGATCATGTCCTGAGCCTAAATATAGAGTCAGACGTTTTAGCCAACTGAGCCACCCAGAAACAGAATCAAATTTTAATTCCCTTTTCCTTACGAGCATAGAGCTTCATTCAAAAGAAAGCTTGTGGGTTAGGATATGTCAAAAGACATCATTTTCATTAAAATCAATTTCTGATCACTTTTCTTTACCTTCCATTTTCTCCCTGACACCTACCCTCTTTTTCATGTAGATTCCTCCCTTAAAGGTATGGGGTTTTTTGTTTGTTTAATTTATCTGACAGAGAGAGATCACAAGTAGGCAGACAGGCAGGCAGGCAGAGAGGTG
Organism: Taxidea taxus jeffersonii; assembly: GCA_003697995.1. Lineage (NCBI taxonomy): Eukaryota > Metazoa > Chordata > Mammalia > Carnivora > Mustelidae > Taxidea > Taxidea taxus. The sequence goes on along the minus strand of RCUC01163250.1, from coordinate 25,535 downwards.
AGGAAGCAGGCTTCCCGCTGAGCAGACAGCCTCTCCATCCCAGGACCCTGGGATCATGACCTGAGCCGAAGGCAGAGGCTTAACCCACTGAGCCACCCAGGTGCCCCATAAAGGTATGTTTTATTTATTTGTATGCTTATCTCCCACATAACTTGATTCTTTTTCTCCTTAGTATTTAATAGAATTGCACCCATCTTTCCAAATCTGGCTGAAATCCTTTTTTTTTTTTTTTAATTATTGTTATATTAATCATCGTTCCAATTTAAAGATTTCACTTTTACCTGATTTTTGGCACCATTTACTGTAACTACTATATGCCTGCTAATAATCACATCTTGCTTTTATATCTGGCTATTTCTCCCCAAATGGACTTTCAGTGATAAAAAAACAAAACAAAAACAAAAACAAACAAAAAAAAACAGTAGTTAATGTTTCCTTTTTTCATCCTCACACATATCACAGATGCAAGTAACCACAATAGGCACTCAAACATTAGCAGTGTTTAAATGACTTTACACCAAAAAGAATCAGCAAACATTCAGAACTACAGATTAAGCACCTGAAAGCACACATTTCATATGTAGTGCTACTAATAAGACCATTATCACCAATACTTACCAGTATTATTTTCTTCCTAAGATTTTAATTTTTCTGTTAATTGAAATGTTTTCTGTATGTTTTCAACAACTTTTATATTCTATGATTATTTTATGGGCTTTATTTATGGTTATTTTTAAAGATTAAGTTACCCATCTTTGTTCTCCTTCTGAAATAAACATTCATTGGGTAACTTTTACTGAAATCAACAGGACTCCATGCACACGATTTTCACTGTTTACCCTTGCCTTTTTTGTTTCTTTTCTAATATTCATTGAGCTTAGACACTATTTTTAATTTCTCGGGTGCTTATGCTTGTTTTTATTATTTTTCCTCTTTTTTGAACTTCTGTAAAAGGGAAAAGAAAGGACCTGACAAAGACAGTTTGGTTCAAAAGGGTAAAGCAATACTAAAAATGCTGGGAGTGGGGAAAGGCAAAGTAGTATTCAACATTTGCCAAGGAAATCTTTTTCAAGAGACAGGAACAATTTCACTACAAGATATTAAACAGATTTTTCCAAGAAGCTCCAAGAAGAGATACAGAGAATCTTGGACAGTCTTAACATCATAGTAACACCTTGCCTCCAGCAGTCATAGTTAGCTAGAATGCAATTAAGATAGTATATTCTATTTTAGGATAAGGGATAAGTTAGTGTAAAGTAAAAACTTTATTTTCTATACCCACTTCTTTTGAAACACATACAATAGGCGTTACTCACTAGAATATTTTTTTTTAAGATTTTATTCATTTATTTGACAGACAGAGATCACAAGTAGGCAGAGGAGCAGGCAGAGAGAGAGGTAGAGAAGCAGGCTCCCCGCTGAGCAGAGAGCCCAATGCGGGGCTCGATCCCTGAGCCAAAAGCAGAGGCTTAACCCACTGAGCCACCCAGGTGCCCCTCACTAGAACAATTCTAAGAATACATTAATTTAAAGTGAATTAAAAATAGTTGCATAGTTGCAACAGGATTGTCCATTTTTATGAAATCTGCCCTTTACTGGTTTTTTTCCATGGTCTCAGAGTAACCCGCCAGTGTTAACATGTTTAAAGAGCAGGAGGAAGACAAGGAAGATATCTCTCATTCGATTCAATTACAGTTGCCTAGATCAATTTCTCTCAGCCGTGGCTCTCTTAACTGGAGGTATATTCTTTTACAACTCTCTCCTTTTTTCATATTCTATTATACCCTCTTCCAGCTTACAATACACAATTAGAAACAGGAACAGCCACAGGAATCTTCTTGAGCAGAAAGGAAGAATATGGTTGAGGTTGGGAGAAAGGAGGAGCCAGGGGGCGCCTGGGTGGCTCAGTGGGTTAAAGCCTCTGCCTTTGGCTCGGGTCATGATCTCAGGGTCTTGGGATTGAGCCCTGCATCCAGGCTCTCTGCTCAGTGGAGAGCCTGCTTCCCCCTCTCTCTGCCTACTTGTGATCTCTCTGTCAAATAAATAAAATCTTTAAAAAAAAAAAAAAAAAAGCAAAGAAGGAAACAGGAAGGAGAGAAAGAGAGGAATAAGAAAAGAGCAAATTAGAGAAGAGTAAAGAGGAGAGGCAGGAGAATTGCCAGAAAGAGGCTTCTCCAAAGCCAGGAACAGAAGGGAAGAAGGTTGCTGCAGAATGAGAGACATGGGAGCCTCTCAGTCCAGAACCCAGCATGCTCTCCTCAAGGGTATGAGGAATCGAGCATCCGGGCCCTCCAACAAGCACAGGTGTGGAAATCCAAATGCAAGTTGATCTTACTGCTAATGCTGTGTATTTATCCTGCATACTTCTTCCCTCCTAAACAGAATATCTATCCAAAGGAACACAGGGTGCCAGTGTAGTTTTAATAAGAAATCAGTGTCTTTAGAAATAAGTCAAAAGAAATTTTAATGTACTAAAAGGTCAAAATAGTGAAATCAAAGAATTCATTATTAACACAACATTTCAGAGCCTGTACATGGTAAAGTAAATAAATACATAAATAGAAATAAAAATGGCCTATTTCCAAGAGAAACTAATGGCAGCTAAAATTGCTAATCAAATATTGTAAAATAGCTAGTAAAATTAGAATATATAGATTTTCAGGCTCCTTTTATAATTCCATTTAATTACTTCCATTAGTTGCTCTGTGGAAGTTTCCCCTTAGTTACCTACATTTTCCCAACATGCTTTCCACTTCTGGTATTACATTGGGGGAGGCAATTATGTATTCACTCCAAATCTGATACTAATATACAAATTGGAGGCTTTGACTTTATTGGAAGTGAAGGTCTTAAAATGTCCTATTAGAGTTCCATGAAGAAATTGCTTTCTTTTAACTTTCTATAAGATTAAACAGTTAGTGATTTCATTCCAAACTTGACAAGCACACACACTTGACAAGCTAGTGTTTCCCTCTCTGAAGAGAGGGATGAATATTTCTATTTAAGAGATAAACTGCTAGACTCTGGATATTATACCCTCCTGGGCTTTTGTTTTTGTTTTTGTTTTTTTTTTTGTTGTTGTTGTTGTGTTTTTGTTTTGTTTTTTGTTTTTTTACAGAATTTATAGACAGGTCTCAATACCTTCCTCTGACCCTCACCAGTACCACCTGTCTTTCCCGCTGGAGAAGCCCCATAATCAAAGAAACAGCATTCTAAATTATGAAAGGTATTCCAAAACAGGAATTATAGAAATTTCAAAACCAGACCAAACATTGAAGTGAAGGAACTCTAAGCAAATAAGTCATTCCTTCTATATCCAAAATAGCCCCTCTAGAACTTGAGCAGGTTTTCAGAGAAAGAAAAAACAAACAAAACAAGCCACTGAAATAAATCCTGGTATTTTAAATCCCCTTGACACATGTCTTTCCATATTTCCATATAAAGGGTCCAGGAATATAATCCTTCTAAAACTTTATGAGTAAGAAAGTACTTCAAGAAATTGAGGAAATGAAGTGTTTTAGGATGACATGTTCTGAAATAAGCAACACTTCTAGGTATAGTAGGATAAGAATAAGAAATGTTTCAGGATGCCTATTCTCTGAAATAGGCAACATTTTTGGGTGTAGTAGGCTAAGTAGATAAGGATAAGTAGGATAAGGATAAGGGATAGTAGGATAAGGACAATGCTTGTCCAGAAAAAGGAACCCACGAGACTCTGGAATTTTGAGGTCCTGAGCTCCAGAAAATGAAGCCAAACATGACAGAAGAGGCACTGCCCTGAAAACACCTTCAACAGCTTGATAAGGTCACAGTCTGAGAGCTTTGGTAGGGTTGCCATTGGTAGGGTAGCCAAACTTCCCAGCTTGCCTGAGTCTGCCCCAGTTTCAGCAGTGAAAGTTCAAGCAAGGAATCCTGGTATTCAGAGATGGGTATAGAAAGTTTGGGGAGAAAACAGAAAAACTCACTGGATACCCCAAGAAATAGGAGCTGAAAACAATACCATTTTTAGTGTCCAATGAGTATGGCACAGATTGCTCACCTTCCTATGGCTGTCACCAATTTTCCTGACCGCTAACGTTGGCAGTCATGACCTACAGACCGCCATAATGTATGGCCCGGGCTATGTCCATTGAGTAACGTGACTTAAGTGTGCAGCTTGGATGCAGATGGAAAGTAACTATCCATCTTCAACTCTACCTGAGGACAAACTGTTCTGCTTGTTATCCAGATGGTGCTAATTTAATTTTAGTAGTGTAAATATTGTGACCAGGCTTTCTAAGAGGTCAGAGAATGAAAAAGAATGAAGACAGTATCAATATTAGCATGCCTCTGGCTTCACCAAAAAGAGAGCCATTGAGTTGTGTTAATTTTATGACCAGTGAAAGCATTCAGAAGAGAATAAAAAAATATAATAAATAAAAAACAGAAGATCCTGCCAATATGCCAGAAAAGAATTTTAGATGGAGTATGTTGGAGAAAGTCAATTGAAAACAAATATGAATCTCCTAAGTTAGGAGACAAGCCAGTAGGTCTTAAATCAATACATTTTTCTCAACTTGAGAACAGCAGTCATGAGATTAGCTTAGGCATATCGCAGGAATACACATGCACAGTCTGATCATCCCCTTGATTTCTCCATGAAACACTTAACAGAGGACTTCTGATGCCAATATGGCAACTAGAAAACAGAAGGAATTCTCAGAAAGTTGTGTTAGCCCCTTACAGTGTGGAGATGGTTTTGTCAGAACTCACCAGCCATCATGGTCAATACCATGATGAATGGTTATCAATGAAAACCCAAATCACAGCACAGTCACAAATGTTCTCTAGTCTTGAGTCATTTGCTTTGAAAAATGGGGTTTCAGGGGCACCTGGGTGGCTCAGTGGGTTAAAGCTTTTGCCTTCGGCTCAGGTCATGATCTCAGGGTCCTGGGATCGAGCCCCACATCGGGCTCTCTGCTCGGCAGGAAACTTCCTTCTCCCTTTCTCTGCCTGCCTCTCTGCCTACTTGTGATCTCTGTCTGTCAAATAAATAAATAAAATCTTAAAAAAAAAAAAAAAAGAAAAAAAACGGGGATTCAAATATACCTTGATTTCTGTGAAGAGTTTAGTAAAGCCTCAGAACAAAATAAAATCATCAATATCCTAATACAAACTGGACTGTGTTCACCTACCCCCATATTGGACAGGCATGTATAATTTTGCCAAATTTGGCAAACATAAATTTTGGCAAATTCCATTCAGTTTATGATGTCTTATCCAATAAGAGAAAAGATCCACCAAATATCCTGTATTCAACACTGCTATAAGGGGGGGTGATTGTTTTATGCCTGATATGGTGCCTCTGTCCTTAAGGTTTTGGTCACTTCTCAGGTTTCTCAAAATGGGCAGAAACACTTCACAGAAGCACTTAATGTGTCTAAGGATATAACCTTAGACATGGGCTGACAAGATGACTATCCTTGTCGCCAGCCACAGAAAAGATGCTAAAACATCAGCCCTTAAGAAAATCATAACCTTATAGTGTGGGACAAGGAAAATGACTTTCTCCAATTTGAAAATGCATTGAGGATGAAAATGAAGCAAGTTACATACAGTAGGATAGAAATTTTATACATTTTTAAAACTACTTAAAAACTTTTAAAACTACCTTAATCCTTAAGGAGGCATAAAGAGACTAGAAAAAGATGGACTGATTATATTTGAATTCTTCAATATCAAGTGTAGATTGAGACCAAAACATACTACAATAAACTGACATTTTGTTGTTGAAAAGAAGATTACTTAAGAACTCAAAAGAGGACCTCAGAAAAGAGCAGTGGAGTTAAACAGGACTTTCTCCATGTCTTCACTAAAACTGTAACAGTTCTGGCATCCAACTTTGACTTTACAAGTTCGAGGTAACTACACTTTAAAACCATTTTCCTTGAGAAAGAAAAGTTTTACTTAAGAGGACACCCAACATTTTTAAGTGACGGCATATTAGACATAGATAAATTTATAGGTGCAAAGGACTTGATTGATAATACCTAATTTATCAAAACAAGCTTGCAGATAAACATAAGTACATATTTTTGGAGAGGTGGAAACTGATTTCTACACAAGTTTGAAAACCTGTTGTTGCAAAGGAGTAAAATCCTAAATATTCTATGCTTGGACATTTTTGTGGAGAAGCTATTTGGCTTTATGTCTTTACTTTAGACTGACACCAGGATTTCGTGTAAGCTGGACTTGAGAAAAACCAAAGCTCCAAGTCAGAGTCAATTGTACTGTTGACTGTACTCAGCTTTATCACTACATAAAAGAAAAGAAAAATGTGGCAAGATCTGCAGGCAAGTCAAAGAAGTATTATTAGGAAAAGACATAAGGAAAATAAAAATATCCTATAACACGGCAAAGAAATATGTAGCTCTGTCAAATTAAATATAGGTAACATCTGTGTAATACTATTATTAAATGTATTTTTAAAAGAATAAATTCATGTATCTTAAATAACAGAGCCTACAAAGTTGTATACCAAAAGTTTTTTAAAACATTAATAAACTACTACAAAGGATGAAAGAAACAAAATATTTTTGTTTGCATTAATTAATCCTGTTCATTACTAATTGTCACTGTTCACTAGTCCTATTTTGCTTATAAGTTGTGTAACAAAATTATAGCATAATTTTATCTAAATACCTATTTTATATGTTTGATTAATTTGTAACATGTATCTGTATACTTATTTATTTATACATAACAATTATGTAACAAAATTATAGCATAATTTTGTCTAAATACCTAGTTTATATAAGTTTATGATTAGTTCATAACATGTATGTGTATACTTATTGCATATTATGTTATTTGTTTGGTATGGCTATGTCCTGGGTCAGCTTTCTAAACATTTGGTCATTCCAGTTGGTAGAGAAAGAGAATCCAGATTTGAACAAAAACATGTATCCATCAGCTTTTACGAATGTTCACAAGCAACTCCCAAATATCATTGGCTTACAACAACAAAGCTTTACTTCACAGATGCCTGTATCCATCTTTCATGAGCTACAACTCTTCTGTTATTAGTCTTTATTCTAGAAACAAGGTTGATTATAACTAACCTTCTGTTATTAGTCTTTACTCTAGAAACAAGGTTGGAAGAGCCCCTACCTGGGGCATACTACTCTAGTCGCAGCAGAGAGGAAACAAAGCTCTCTCCTACGTGCTACACACCTCCTTTCGCTGACATCTTATTGACCAAGTCCGTCAACACTGCAATAGCAAATCCCATGAGAAAACCAGGATTTCCTAACTCCTCTGCCTCGGTTACTCCTTTCCAATCCCATAATACACTTATCCCCTCCCAAGGAAAACTTGTCTACACCCATTGGAGGTAGCTCTGGTCTTGGTCTTCATATAGAGACGAAGGCTGAAGGAAAAGGTCCTATATGGGGCATGCAGCTCTTGATAAAAGGTAAGAGTAAGGATAAAACTGGGGTATGGCTTTGCTCCCATAGGACATGTGTTATTCTGGTCACATTTTATGAATCAGTGTAAGTCCCATCAGTGCACCTGCTATCAGTGCTGGGATGGTGGCATTTCCTTGGTTATCAAGTAGGGCAACAGATACGTGGAAACAACTGTCAACCTTCCCAGAAGGGGAAAAAAGATGCCAGAGTAGAAAAAGTTGGCAATAAAGGTGAAAACAGCACAGTGTGATCCTATGAGTCACTGCAACAACAGGCCTTTGTATCAGGTGCCTAAGCTTTGGTTTCAAGTGGAGAGAGGATGATAAAGGCAGTGAACTGCCTCACACGTAGCACATGTGCTTAAAATAGTTTTCCCATCACAGCATCCTAGACATTGTACCAATAGGCACACCTCAAACTCCTATTATTTGTGTGGTACCTACAAGTCACAAACTACTTTCCTTCATAATATTGAACAAGTATTTGTAACTATTATCTTACTTACTCTTCTAAGGTTATTTAAAATAGTATGTGGCAGGGGCACCTGAATGGCACTGTCAGTTGAATGTCTATTGATTTCAGCTCAGGTCATGATCTTGGGGTCCTGGGATCCAGCCTCATGTTGGGCTCTGTTCAGCAGGGAGTCTCCTTGAGGATCCTCACTCCTTTTGCCCCTCCCCCTCCTTGTGAGCACTCTCTCTCTTTCTCTCTAAATAAATCTCAAAAAATGTTGTCAACTATCACATGATCTCCCTGATATGAGGAAGTGGAGATGCAATGGGGGTGGGGGTTAAGGTGGTAGGAAAAGAAAAAATGAAACAAGATGGGATCGGGAGGGAGACAAACCAAAAGAGACTCTTAATGTCATAAAACAAACTGAGAGGGGTCGGGGGGGGGAGAGGGGTTGGGAGAGGGTGGTGGGGTTACATTATATGTTTAAATAAAAAAGCTTAAATAAAAAAATAAATAAAATAATAAAATAAAATAGTATGTGGAGATAATTGATAAGTTCCAATATTCTTAGTCAAAAAAACAAAACAAACATAAAAACAAAAAACAAGAAACAGAACTATAAGAATAAGATGATACTTTTAAACACTACAGAGAACATACATTTTAAGTCCACAGGGAATAAAGACTGACCATTAAAAACTTCCCCATAAATGGTGTAAACTACTTGCTTTGCTATCTCTACTATTAATTGTTTTCTAAAATCTTATTTGAGAAACAGAGGTAGAATATAAGCTGGGGGAAGGTCAAAGGGAGAGAGAGAGAAGCAGACTCCCGGCTAAATAGGGAATCCAACATGGGCTCAGTCCCAGGACTCTGGGATCATGACTGGAGCCCAAGATAGATGTTTAACAGACTGAGGCACCCAGGTGCCCCACTATTAAATATTTTCTGAAATTTCTCCTCTATATTAGCTCTGACAGGAGATCTGAAATATTTGCAACAAGATTTGAAATAAATAATAGGACAAATCTTACGTGATAGGCTACACGATATTTTTTTTTAAAAATCAATAGTTTCTTATATAGCTACAGTTAGAAAATATAATTAGAAAATATTCCATTTGTAAAAGCTTCAGAGACTATAAGGAGAGACCAAACATTAAACATGTTGTCAAATGGAACTGAATTTGTATCCCACTTCTGCCACTTACTATGTGTCTCTTGTCAAATTGTTTAGCCTTCTAAGTTTCCATTTCCCTCACTTGTATAATGTAGATAGCAATAATTCTTATCTCCCAAGATCGTTTCAGGGAATAAGTAATAGCTAAAAGTTTTGGAGGACTTGCTGTATGTACAGTGCAATTTGCATAAATTATCCCAATTCTCACAATGACCCTAGGAGGTAGAGAACCTCATTAACCATTGTTTTCTCCTCCATGTAAGTAACATGAGACCACAGAATGCCAAGGAGCTTGCACAACTACAAAAACAGTGGTGGGATATGAATTCAGCTGTCTGACTCCAAAACAACTGCATACCATCCATTGATATGTACTGAGGGGTCACTAAGTTCCTGGGATAGATCAAAGGATAAGAGATTCAAGACCTCAAGAAGGTGACATTCCAGGCAGTGGAAAGAAAAAATACAAACACAGACAATAAGTAGGTTATATAATAGGCCAGGAGTCAGTAAGTGCGTTGGAAAAAGATAAAGGAATCAGAGAGAGGAGGCATGGAATAAGCCTGATTGGGAAGGTGATGGATGAGCAAAGACTTGAGCGATAGGAGGAAGTTAGCAAAGCAGGAGCCCTGGAGGGGATTCCAGGCAAAGAGGAAGAGAGCAAAAAACCTACAGCGGGGTCACTCTTCAGGCAGGAGCTAAGGATGAGCACCACCACGAGAACGAACTGAGCGAGCAGGACAGCAACAGAAGATGGAATCACACGGAGAGGAACCAGTTCTTTACGAGATTTTACATGCATTTTGAATTTTACTCTAAAATGGAGAGTCACTGCAGTGTTTTGAACAAGAATGGTAACAATCTAACTTATAGTTTACATGTCGCTCCAGGTGCTGTGTTGAGAATGAGAATACAGGGGAGCAAGAGCAATCTGGGAGACCTGACTGGAGCTATTGCTGTAATCCAGAAGCAACTGTGTGGTGCTATGAAGTTGTATTCGGAGAGGTGGGGAGACACAGTCATGCTCTATACCTAGAGAAATAGATCCAACCCTAAGATGGATTAAACGTAAAATGTAAGAGAAGTAGAATAGCCAAAGATGTCAAATTTTCTACCTGATTGGATTTGAGAACTAAAAGTGTGGGGAAGTTATCAATAGAGTTGGGAAAGCTGCAAAAGAAACATGTTTGGTAAGAAAGGCTGGGGTTTGGGGAGCCTGGGTGGCTCCATCGGTTAAGCTTCCGCCTTTGGCTCAGGCCGTGATCTCAGGGTCCTGGGATCAGGTCCCATGTCAGACTCTCTGATCAGCAGGGTGTCTGCTTCTCCCTCAACCCTTCCCCACTTCTTACCTCTAACAAAGAAAGAAAGGAAGGAAGAAAAGAAAGAAAGGAAGAAAAGGAAGGCTGGCCGGCCAGGGCTTCATTTTGGACATGTAGAATATGAGCTGTCTTTTAATCATCCAAATGGAGATGTGAGATCAGCACCTGGATACATGATTGAAGAGGTTTATAGAAAAGTCTGTGCTAGAGTTATAAAACCATGAGACTTGATGAGATCAAGGATGCTAGTATGAAAAAGAGATGAGGACCAAGGACTGATTCTGGGAATGTGGCAACAGTGGGACATTTTAGAAAGAGAGAGACACTGAAGAAAATTAAGAAGCAACCAGTCAAGTCCTAAATACCAGAAGAATATATATGTCCTAGAGGCCAAGTGAAGAAAGTTCACCAGAGAAGGAAGGTAAGGGGTGTCTGGGGGGCTCAGGCAGTTAAGCATCTGACTCTTGATTTGAGCTCAGGTCATGATCTCAGAGTCATGAGATGGTACCTCACATGCTTGTCCCTCTCCCTCTGTTCCTCATGCTCTACCCCCGTCTCTAACATAAATAAAATCTTAAAAAAAAAAAAAAGAGATAATTGTGCTAAGTGCTAGTAGGTCAAATGCTTCTGATAAGGAAAACTAAAGGAAAATTGATCTTTGACTACAGCAACATGTGGATCACTGAGTTGGCGTGGTGGTGGCAAAAAACTAATTTGAGTGCTTTTAAGAGAGAATGGGGGCAAATTTTATGGTTTGTGAATTATTACTCAGAGGGAGAGAGAGAAAATGAAAGGTAAGAAACTGGAAATAGTGGCTCATCCAAGGATATTTATGACAGAGGTGGGCAAATGAATAGTATGATAGTTGTTCCCCCCAATGAATGAATGAATGAATATAATTTGTTTTTCCTTTCCTTCCCTTTGTTTCCTTTTTTTTTTTTTTTAAGGTTTTTGTGGAATGGGTAGGATAGAAAAATTTGATTATATACAACAAAGGGAAAATAGCTGCAGTGATGTCCTCAAGTCAGTCAAAGAGAAGGGAAAGAATGTGCAAATGTTGTCACGGACTTGATTTAAAAGCACAGATATCTCATCGCTAAGGAAGATAGGACATAGGAGTGTAGATGATATGTGCATGTGGTGGTCCAAGCCTCTGGAACATCTCTTCTGTTTACTTCAATTTCTCAGTGGGGAAACAAGGTAATTAGTTGATAAGGAGGGATACAGAGGTGGTGGTGTGAGTTTTGGAAAAAGTAGAGAAGGGGTAAAATGGTCACCTGGAAGAGTAGAGATGTAAATGGGCTAGATGTGTATCTAGTTGCCTGTCATCACTCAGAGCCCACCTGAGGTCTGTGTATTACACTACAGGACAAAGAGCTCATAGGTGCTTAGGGGTTTACACATCATTTGTTCTTTATTCATTGAGTCATTTGGCATGAATTACTGCATGCCCTCCATCCACTAGGCAAATAAGCACTGGGAATGCAGCACAGATTAAAAAAAAAAAACAAACCTCTGTTTTACCTACTTTACATTGTAGAGAAAGGAGTTGGACTGAAAGTATACAAAATAACCACGGACCTCTTGGTTCAGATAGTGAGAAGTGTTATGAAGGAAAAACAGAGCAGCAATGTGTCTTCTGAAAAGTGACATTTAGTTTGAAACAAACAGAATCCGGTGGCTTCTGAGGAAATGGTATTTAAGCCAAAGGGGAAAACAAGTCAAATGCCCTGTGTCAGAAATGAGTAGGTTGTATTGAGGGCGGGGGGGGGGGGGGGGGGAAGGCTAAAGTGGTTGAGTTCAGTAACGCGAAGCCTGAAAAACTTGTCACCAGAGAGAGTTTGGATGTTTCTTCATGGCAAAGGGAAGCTCTTGAAGGACTGGTTGTGAGTGGCCATTACATCCATTGCTGTTTAGGGTACATGGTGGGGTGCAAAAAGGGTTACAAGGAAGCCAGTTAGGAAGCTGCGGGGTAAAAACAGAAGCTGGTTAAGACCAGGGTTATAACAGAGGAGAGGATGACAAGCAGTAGGATCACAGGAGGGCACACTAATGGAGCAGATGGACATGAAGAGAATGCATTTGAAAAAAGTACAGCACTTAGAACATCTGACCTTAGAAACAGGCTGATACAGTTAACACAGAGGGAAAAAGAAAAACAATAGCAGACTTGGGAAAGGTCAGAAGCCAATGAAATCAAGATCTTTTATGGATATGCCAAGTTTTAGATCCTTAATAGACTTACATGTAGAAAAGTTGAGGAAGCAACTCAATGTTTAATCTGGAAGCCAAAAGTAGTATGAGGGCTAAGGGTAAGGACAAAGATTTTTGAATGATTTCCAGACTTAGCAAGTTAAAAACAAAACAAGAGGTCCAGTTAACTTTGAATTTAAGATGGAGTATTTTCTTAAAAGTATCTCATGAAATATTTAGGCCATACTTACACTAAAAATCTGTTTATCTGAAATTTAAATTTAATGGGATGTCCTGTATTTAATGTGATAATCTGTGTCATCAGCATATATTTGATTATTATACCTATTTGTCTTAAAACACCTTTAAAAGAAATGTGTAGAAACGTATATGCAGGGAAATGGGGGAAAAAATCAGGTAATTTAAAGTCTTCAGAGGATTCAAAGAAATTGAAAATTTTTAAAAAGATGTATTTTTGCCAATTAAAATGTCATCCATCAATGGGTGTAGGAGATGGAAATCTATGTATTTGGTTAGTATAACCAGATTAAATATTCCTAAAAACAATTTGGCAATATCTATCAAAAATCAGTTAGACAATGCCAGGAATTCCAGAATGGTCCCCCTCAAACCAAGATATATTCAGACATAAAAGGATCAGACTTGCCACCATTATTGGATGCTTAGGTGCAAATATCACTGGGAAGGGCAGTAGGTCACATGCCTACTATAAGCGGTTGGTGGTATTTGAACCATTTCCCAAGGCAACTAGTTGGTAATAGCATCCCGTAGATAAAACACATGATACTTAGGTTTTGATAAAAGAAGCAACCCTGAGAGTAGTTTGGGGAAAGAATGCTACCCAGAGTGAAGAGGATGCTCTGTAACGAGGAAATCTAACGAGAACAAGCACACCCACATGTGATAGGCCAGCAACTGGGGTAGAACCACACCAAGAAACAGAACACTTCCAAGTGTAGAGGGCACCACAACTTGAGCTTGGATTATCCCACTTGGAAGAAAAACTATAAAGAAAATATGATGCAGACAGGGAAAAGGACTTCCACTCAATCAAGGCAGATCACCATGGCGGTATGGAAAAGGACTCCCAGCTCTACCCCTTCTGGAATGTGTGTCTGGTCTCAGAACCAACCCTAGAATAATGAAAACACAGGTTGTACGCATCCTCCATAGAGCTCACTAGCAGATGCCCTCAAGAAAGGGACCCAGGTGAGAACTCACCTAGGGCCTTCTGTTCTCACATTTGGTTAATTTGATAAATGAGTTTCTGGCACTAGTTCCTCCTTCTCCCCTTCATTCTCCACAACACTTCCAGAAGAACTTCCAGAAAGAACATTAAATCGTTCTAATGATAACAGCATTCAGTCGGCCTCACTTTTATTTGGGGCCAAATTATCATCATCGTACCATACGGAATTAATTAAAATGTAGCCAGGAAAGACTGCTTTGAACGACAGAGGCAGAGTTTGAGTCTAAAAACCTGTGGGAATCGTCAGTGAGATGTGAGGAACAGCCAGCAGTCCCCGCCAGAGCCCCGGCTGGTATTTCGAGCGCTATTTGTAAGGGAGGGCACGGCGGGCCAGGGGAAGGGGACAGGAAGACAGAGGAAACATGGGTAAGAAATTTAGTTAACAGTTTCAAAAAGGAGCTTGGGCTGTTCGAGTGGGGAGCGTCATTTGGTTTAATTGCATATGTTCGGCATTTAACATCTCACATTTAATGAAGCGAAACTCTCTCGGGCCACCGCGAGACACATCTAAGGATGAAATCCAGTAATTTACAGCTTTAGTGACCTTATTACAGTGTACTTCGTGCTTGGCTGCTCTTCAGTCTTATCTGGACCGTGATCAAGGGCTCCGTAGACTAGTGGCCATTAGCTACATGCAGACCAAGGGGCTTTGTCTTGGAGGCAGTGAAAGAAGGATGGGGGGAGCTATTGAATATTTAACCTTAACTCCTAAGGAAGAAAAAAAAAAAAAAAAAAATCAAAATAGCAACACGCTCCTTGAAACACTAATATGCATGTGAATGGTGGTGATGAAGCAAAGTCTCCAATAACAAACAAGCCTTGGTGCAAAGACTTCTCAAAGATGAGCTAATTACACTGAAGGCCCCAATAACAATGAATATTCTCCACTGGCTGATGAATAGCTCCTGATTTTGAGATGCCTAACCTACATCTGCGCTATGGAGATGGAAATAACAAGGGGGCCCAAAACACCATCTTATTTGCCAGATGCCAGCAGCTCACAGTGGGGGAGAGTGGGGGGCAGGAGTTCAGGTTTTCTCATTTGGATGGGTCGTACTGCCAGAAATCAGCTCCATGGAAGACAACCCACTTCAACACACGTGCACATTCATTCATGCACTACATGGAGCTCTTACCAAGGGCTGAGCAAATTTGTAGGCCAGGAGGCAGACTTTCTCTAAGGAGCTAGATGGAGAATATTTTAGCCCTTGTGAGCTACGCGTGGCATCTGTCACTGACTCTTCTTTTTTTTAAAACTTTTTTTTTAACTTTTTAAAAAGTATTTTTAAATACTTTTAGAAATGAAAAAACAATCTTTTTGTGAGAGGCCATGTGAAAACCAATTGCAAGTTGTTGTTTGCCAACCCTTGTTGTAGGCACTTGACCCCAACTCATGAAAGTAAAACAAAAAACTGCCCTGCCCTGAGGAGGGTGAAGGAGAGTATGCAACAGAAAACACCATGAGATTAAGATCATAAGATATTAGCAGGTGATTACCACCCAGCAAAAAGGACAAAGTAGATCAGAAGGATAACATTAAGGAAAAATATTTGGAAGAAAAAGACTCTTTGAGGTTCTGATGAGAACACCCTATAGGAGTTTTCCTGTTTCAGAAGAGGCAATATAGTGCATGGAAAGCTCAGATATTTTAGATCCCACACACCTGAGTTGAAATAAGAACTCTGCCAGTTCGGAGTTATATGGCCACAAGACACTGCCTTAATATTGGACATTTTTTGCATCAGAAAAATTGGAATCCTGATGCATGACCTGCCATCCTACAGGTTTGCTGTGGGTCAACTGAATCTATGATAGCACTTTGTCATTAGGAAAGCAAAAGACAGATTTCTGTAACATCCTCATCAGAACTGTAGCTACTTGGAAAACCGGCGGGCGGGGGGTTGTCGGTTTGCTTATCAGTTACATGAACATGGTGATCTGCTTACAACAAGGGATAAGAACATGGCTTTAGGTTTCCACAATAAAGACAAGGGCATAAGGAAAAGTAGCCTATGAGTCAAGAGAAAAGGTGCCTTCCTATGCGAAGTGGTTTAAAAGACACAATCCACAAGTTTCATGTAACATTCTTTTACAGGATTCTTAAAGTATTTCCAATTCCAAGTATTTGTCTTGTGCTTTTGATGGAGTTGAGTCATGTGCCATCAAAGGCTCCCATAAATATGAAGAGATTGACATGTGATGGTTAATGCTGTGTGTTCTAATCTATGGTTAGGGGAAGATTAGCTAAAGAAGGGATGGCCTCCTGGATGAAGATTTACCCAAAGCGTGAAACACTGGGTTGGAAGTCAGATGTTCGGAGAGGTCTAATAAAGTGCTTGTACAATTAGGCCAAAGAATTACCAGGACAGCAACCTAGATAGCTTGGGCAAGGCAGAAGTTCACTGGGTCCCCTTGACTAGTTATGGAGGCAGGAAGGTGAAGATCGATAGAAGGAAAGCACATGGGCCCCAAATACAGTAAGAAATGGACAAGGCCAAGCCAGGAGTCCAATCTTGAGAACCTAGCAAAAAATAATGTGTGAGTTGAAGAAGAATTTAACCTTAGCCTTCATGGAATTTAACTCCAATCACCCACATACCCCCTGAACCTGAAAAAAAGGGAAAAAAAAAAAAAAGCATTTGTTCTATCCTAGCCCATCCATTTAGCAGATACTATAGTTTCCCAGTGTAGAATTTGGTAGTTCTATCCTAATATACTACCGAAGCTAGACTACCAAAGAGAAAATGCTTTCAAGTCTGTTTCCTTGAGGGAGTCCCCATGATCATTCAACAGTCCATTTGACGGGAAGAAAAAGGCACCACAAAATTCACAAAGAGCCAGTATACCTTATACATGCCAGGGCCTTAAGTGGCATTTATGATGTGAAAGCATTTTCAAAGAAACTGCTTCATCAAAATGGCACTAAAGAACATACCTGAGCCTGAACCTATAATTAATCCATTAAATAAAGAGCTTCTCTTTGTACTTAATCAAAAAGGACCTCTCTGCCCTACAGTCACACACTCACAAACACAAGTGAAAAAATATACACCTGCTTAAAAGCTATCTTTTCAGAAGCAATGAAATATAAGGTTTACTTTCAGACTTCCTGACAACCTGTTACAAAATTATTCCCTTTAACTCAGCCTGAGGCCATTTCATTCCTAAAGATTTCTTTCTATATAATTAAAGAACCACTGCCACACTCTGGCAAGCTCTACCAGATATACTTTGAAAAACAAAAGCTTCTAACTCTATTTTAACTGGCATTGGTCTGTTGCCTCTGTGTCATCAGCGATCGCCAGTTATTTCTCTGTAAACAGAAGCTGTCTAGGTTCTAATCATCTTGCCCCACCCGCTCTGGTGAGGCACTAGGATGCAAATTCTCTCTGCAATGCCCCAGGCTCTGCCCTGGCCACAGCTGTGAAGTCAGGGGGTCTAGAGAGGTCTTGTTGAAGCACACACGTGAGGCCTCCTCTAGTTAGCCAGCAAAGTACAGCACAGGGTCACAGACTTTACACATGTTATCTTGAAATCACAATATCCACATGAGAAAGCCATTCTTATTCACTTTTTAGTGATCATGCAGTCTCTGGCACATAGAAGGAATCCAATAAATGTTATTGAATAAATATTAAATGATTTTTTTCTTCCTGATATGGAAACAAATTCAGCAAGGTTAACCGACTTGCTATCACATGAAAATATAGATCTGAGCATTTATAAACCACTCAACCTGGAGCACCAACTCTGAATTGTAAAAGATTTCACTTTACAAAGCAAACTGGGTTTGTTAAATACATTGGCTCTTCGTATTTTAGATATCAGAGATACAAAACTACCCGAGGAACCCGAATAAGATAATCAACCTTACCACTTGGAATGGATATACCTCCAATCAAAATGAGAAATCAGAGATTTACTTGGCCTGTGCAGTTCATTATGACATTAGAATATTTAAGACAATTAAAAGAGCTCCCAAGCCCAACTTGCTACAAATGCCCAGAACGTGAATGGGGACTGAAGAGTTAAATACAATTCTTCCAGATGAGACTGTCGTCACTGGGAATAGAGATCTCCATGTGGGTGGCCACCTTCATGATAAGGCTGCACCACAAATTGTGGATGTAAGGGGAACAGCAAAACATCTGGACAAGTCAGAAGTACCAGATTTCTAACTTTTTTTTTTTTAAAGATTTATAATTTTAACTTGACTGCTAACTACCAACGACATATAGGCGGGTCACTTAGCAGCTGTGATCACTTATCTGTGTGGGGAAGCTGAAGACAGGTACAAATGTCCTGGGTACTATAGAAAATTAAGTCTATGAAATTGTCTTTAAGCTAGAATACTAACTTAGACCTTATAAAATAATATAACTATTAGTAAAGATCTGGAGGAAAAGCCTGAATTTTGTTATAAACTCCACCTATCATACTTGCCAATTTTGCCTGCTAAAAAGTACAAGCACCCAAGAGGAGAAGGTCAATGACATGGTGATGTTCCTGGCTGCAATTAGTTATGTGCATAAACATTTGATAAACCATGGATAAATGGAAGTGGGGAAAATGGGTCATATGGATTCATTTGCAATTTTAAGAACAAAAATATTTGATTGCCATTATGTTTAATAGCCTCTGGTGAGAGGTACTACCGAATATTGATCATTCTTTCCATAATGAGGCTTCATCTCAGCACTGGCAACTGAAGGATTAAGGGAAGAACCTGATTAACACAAGTTTGAGTGACCACGATGTGGGTGAGGGAAAAGAAATGCACACTCAAAAGAAAAGGCTCACTCAAAAGAAAAGGCTCATTTTTCCAAATAACCTGAAAATTGTTTTTCTAATTCAAAAAACATACCACCTTTGATTTTTAAGTAATTCTTATTTATCCAGATTTATGAGACACATTCTGCATTCTCCTGGATCCATCTTTCTCATTTAAATACTAACACTCCTGTGGTTCTCTAGTGGCTCAGTAGTCAAGCCTCAGACTCTTGATTTCAGCTCATGTCTAGAATCGAGCCCCATGTTGGGCTCCAGGCTCAGCAGGAAATCTGCTTGAGGATTCACTCTCTCCTCACTCTGCCCCTCTCCACACACACACCTCTAAAATGAAAGTAAGTAAATCTAATTTAAAAAAAAAAAAAAAATCAATAAAGACACTTCATTCAAATGTCCAAATTGGGATTCACCACAATTTCTCCTTTTCCCTCACCCTTCTTTTTTTAAAGATTTTATTTGAGAGAGAGTGTGAGAGAGAGAGCAGGATTTGGGGGAGGGGCAGAGGGTGAAGCAGACTCCCCATTGAGCAGGGATCCTGACCTCGGGCTCAATCCCAGGACTCTGGTGGCTCAGTTGGTTAAGCATCTCCCTTCAGGTCAGGTCATGATCCCAAGGTGCCCCCCTTCTTTCAATTATATCACACACTCTAGTTGATTACACCTCCAAATTATGTTTCGAATCTAGAAGCTCCTTTTGTCTACAAAGCCTTAGGTGAGGTCTTCCATATCTACAATCTCCTCCAGGCTGTTCCCCTTTTTATTCATCTTTCATGTAGAGTTTTTTTTTTTCCCCTCCATGAGTTATCAAACTAATTTTCAAATACATACTTTTTATCAGATTAATTCACTGCTTGTAAATGTCTCCTTACTAACTGAAGGATAAGAAAAATAATGCTTCCTATATAGAGGAAGCTTCATCTTCTGTCGTTTTCTTCTGCCTTTCTACCTAAGTGTCTTCCCCCTGCTTTGTTTGTGATAACTAAAGGGATGTCTGTATTAACAGGCTAGGATTTAATATGTGCTCCCCAACTATATTTCTTTCTAAATTTAATCTGAAATTCTACAAGTTAGATAGATGTCCAATATAAAATTATGCAATCCGGATTTAATTTTTAAGATTTTGCCAGGAGTGGAATATAACACATTATATATAATATACATATAACATCCAATGAGATAGATATTTATGTATATGGTGGATTTTTTAAAAAATATCCTTCTATGTGTGCATCCTAATGCTTTTTCTTACTATGCTTTTGGACATTGTCACTGCTTTTGTCCTGATCTGATAGAATGGGGTTAATAATGCTCATAAACAATTTATGTCTTTTTTTAAAAAATGCCTGATATCTCCTACTTAAAATTCAGAAAGCTGAAATAAGACTTCAACAAAGGCCAGAAAAACTACAAAAATCCCCACTTCTAGACTGAATCAGAAAGCTGCATCATGGGGCAACCAATAGCCCAAGCTCTGTGAATAACAAAATGCCTCCTGCAAAACATGTGGGCTTTCAGTGGCTGCTTGCTGGTAAAATCCTTCACTGGCCCACTTTGCCAGTGAAGGTTCTACTTGACCTGTTTGCTAGTTCACAGAAGGCACTCCCATTCTTTGGTTAAGTAATGTGTCCTTGTATTAAAAGGACTGAACACTCAGTGCATTCAAGGACAAGCGAGTGAATCAGAAGAAGAAGGGAACAGTGAGCACTATGGCACACCAGCAAATTCCAGTCCATTCGGACACCATGTGTTGCTCTGTGCCATAGGAGGATGTGAGCCAAATTTTGTCTATTTCTACAATTTCTCAAGGAGGAACTAGAAATTCCAGATTTTTTTTTTTATCAAATCTTACAGTTTGGAGATAGGACAACTATTTACCTTTTTCTTTAACTCCTGTAGGAAACAAAGCCCTGCTCTCTGCTCCAAAGTTCATTGCTCTTAATTAAAATAAATCATCCCTGTTTTAGTCTTAAATATAGTTAGTTGCACACTGGGGCACGAGGGTGGCTCATGATCTCATGGTTGTGAGATGGAGCCCCACGTAGGGCTCTGTGCCCTGCAAGAAGTCTGCTTCTGATTCACTCTCCCTCTGCCCCTCCCGCTAGTGTGCTCAAAAAAAAAAAAAATCTTAGAAAAAAAAAAAAATAGCGTAGTTGCACATTACACAATGGAGGTTTCTCCACAAGAGTACGTAGATCAAACAGATCATCAAATCAAGTTCTAAGTTCATCAGGGATGCCTGTGATCTAAAGGAAGCCCATAAATTCCTTTGTCTTAGAATTATTCCCACATTTGGTTTGATAACTTATTGCAGAAGGAGTAGAAGGGGATTACAGAGTAAACAGCAAAGGCAATGGAATCAAACAAATATGGATCCACCCACTAGTTCTGCCACATCCAAGGTGTGGGTACAAGACCAACTAAAGCTCTGCTTCCATCTTATAGAATATGTGAAAATTATCCGATTTTATGCAGTAACATATAAAATCAGATATAGATCTAATTTCACATGCCTGTAGTTTTCATATATATGTATGAAACCATTTCATTTATATTTTTTCATATATATGGTTTTAGTGAAAATTAAGTGAGATAATATATTTAAACACTAGCAAAATGATTAATAGTAGATAGTACTCCTAAGAGTGGCAAATGTGCAGTTT
Source organism: Taxidea taxus jeffersonii (assembly GCA_003697995.1). Taxonomy (NCBI): domain Eukaryota; kingdom Metazoa; phylum Chordata; class Mammalia; order Carnivora; family Mustelidae; genus Taxidea; species Taxidea taxus. Next base: position 4,226 of record RCUC01163250.1, on the reverse strand, counting down.
GTACAAGGAATATTTCAGATAAACATCAATTCCAAATTTAGGGAAATTGCTTAGATGGATCATTACTGTCTCTAGGTACGAAAGTTATCTATGAAACTGACAGTGTACTTCATGTTTTAGGTTCATTTTTTAAAGAGATTTCATTTATTGATTTGACAGAAATAACAAGCAGAGAGCAGCAGAGAAGCAGGCTCCCCACTGAGCAGGGAGCCCAACATGGGTCTTGATCCCAGAACCCCAGGATCAGGACCCGAGCCAAAGGCAGACGCTTAACCAACTGAGTCACCCAGGCACCCCAAAAAGGTACCTCAGTTTGTCAGTTCCCTATGCTTGATCTTGAGACCATGAAAAGACTGTCAGCATTTAGTGAAACATAACTGAAGTCTTTGATCTAAAGGTTATTAAATACCATAGCAGTCATCACTGCCTCGAGAGACCTTTAAGAAACTGGATAGACAATTTTGTCTTGTAGGAATTAGGTGTTGACTGACCAGGACAGGACAAGGACAAGCTAGTTGCCCTCTGGTGATTTCTTCCTTCCACTGGTTTTGATTGACTACTATGCCATCTTGGATAAAAACACTGGCCATTGCTGTGATTTCATTCTACCTCCCAGCAGCAAAGAATGATCATATCCTCCTACTTCTAACCTCATAGGAATTAGGAGGTAGAAGGGACTTGAAAGGACTTCATAAGAAGGCCCAGAGCAGTGTGGAGATGGATACCCTGACAACACGGTGTCAATGCCTTCCAAGTTTAAGGTTGGCACTGAATTGCAGAATACTGGCTGTATCCAAAATTTAGTCTGTGATACAAACAGACACCTAGTCCACAGACATGCAAAACTTCAATTTTTAAAGATATTCACAAAGATTTCTCATTTATAATGTTTATATCTAGTCTTGACTGTTTATTATGCAGTATATGTAGAATTGGGTCAGTAAAGTCCATTCCCAGTTTTGTAAAATATCCTTATGAGATAGATAGGCTTATCCATCCAAGTAAATACAACCCAAGTCAATTGATAAATGAGAAACAATTGGCTTAGTAGGTCGTAAACAAGAGCCACACATCAGACTTCTGTTTACCAATAGGATGAAACAAAAATCAGAAAAGATACTACAAGCTGGATAAGCACAAACCCCACAGATTTGTGAGTCCATTAGAAAGGTGAGGCTATAGGGACTTAAATGAAGTAAATTCCAGAAAGTTCCAGGTCTTTACTAGGAAAAGAGACCACCCATGGATTTTATAACTGGAGGAACAGGAGGAAGATGAAACCATCCTAAGGGAAGCAATGTAAAAGCAGCTGTGATTGGCTGGTGTGGCCAGTTAGACTCTTGAGGTGCACTAGCCACAGAGTAAGTCCTATCCATCCGACAATTTGATTATGATTTTTCAGTGAGTATACAGGGGTACAATGCCAGGGAGCAGGAGAGCTGAAAGAAATCTGTGGTACTGTAGGTCCTCATGCAAAACACTGCAGCCGTTGGGCAAAGAGTGGGGGCAAAACAACAAGGGGGAATATCTTCTGGGAGCAAAACCCAAGGACAGAACTTGGGAGCATTCAGAATTCCCCAGAAACTGAAAACCTCTCAACAATGCTCAAATGAGACGTGATTTCCCTTCTTACCGCTCATATCCATAGCCTTACTAAATGGAAAGTTCTAGTCTCACCCTTAATATATTTGAAGCATTGACACAATCTAAAGCTGCCACAAGCTCTGCTACTAGTTTTATTAACACTACTGGTCTGACAGAAGAGACTTGAACTTTTCTGGATATATTGTTTACTTCATTCCCAGCTCTATTTTACAAAAAATGAATAGTTAAAACAAGTATTAAAAAAAAGTTGACTCAGGGGAGGAGTCAAGATGGCGGAGACGTAGGCTGAGACAACATCAGGCAGCAGGAGATCAGCTAGATAGCCTATCAAACCATTCTGAATACCTACAAATCCAACAGGAGATTGAAGAGAAGAAGAACAACAATTCTAGAAACAGAAAATCGACCACTTTTTAAATGTAGGACCAGCGGAGAAGTGAATCCAACGCGACGGGAAGATAGACCCTCAGGGGGAGGGGCCGGCTCCCGGCAAGTGGCGGAACAATGGAGCACAAAATCAGGACTTTAAAAAGTCTGCTTCATGGAGGGACATCACTCCAGAGGCTAAACTGGGGTGAAGACCTCACGGGGACAGCGTGGACTCAGGTCCCGCGGGGTCACAGAAGGATCGGGGGTGTCTGAGTGTCGCAGAGTTCACAGGTATTAGAGCAGGGAAGCCGGCTGCGGAGACAGAGCCAAGGAGTGAGCTCTCAACTCGGGGTTTCCTAGAGCCGTGGTGTATGACACGGGCCGGTGCTCTGTGTAAGGGGTCCCCACAAGATCCGGGGAGACTCCGACCTGGGAGAGCTCAGGGATCCATGGGGTTCAGAGACTCCAGGTGGGACTCTGCCAGAGACAGAGATGCTTGGTCACAGGCTGGGTGAGCTCAGAGCACAGCCAGAAGCCAGTGAGACGGGACTGATTACGCACGATTTTCTCCAGGCACGGCTGGAGGCTGGGGAGACGGGAGTGATTAAGCGCTTTTCTCTGAAGGTGGACTGAAGACTGGGGCCCCTAGCTCTCGGCTCCTCCGAGCTGGAGATTGGGAGGCCACCATTTTCATACCCATCCTCCGGAACTCTACGGAAAACGAACCTGAGAGAATTATTTAGCCCGGCCCCTGGTAAGGGCGGTGCAATTCCGCCTGGGGCAGAGACACTTGAAAATCACTACAAGAGGCCCCTCCCCCAGAAGATCAACAAGAAATCCAGTCAAGCCCAAGTTCACTTAACAAGGAGAACAGCGGATTCTTATCTGGACAAAATGACAAGGCAGAAAAACTCACCACAAAAAAAAAAAAAAAAAAAAAGAACAGGAGGCAGTACTGAAGGCTAGGGACCTAATCAATACAGACACTGGTAATATGTCAGATCTGGAATTCAGGATGATGATTCTCAAGGTTCTAGCCGGGCTCGAAAAAGGCATGGAAGATATTAGAGAAACCCTGTCAGGAGAAATAAAACCCCTTTCTGGAGAAATAAAAGAACTAAAGTCTAATCAAGTTGAAATAAAAAAAGCTATTAATGAGGTGGAATCAAAAATGGAGGCTGTTACTGCTAGGATAAATGAGGCAGAAGACAGAATTAGTGATAAAGACAAAATGGCAGAGAATAAAGAAGCTGACCAAAAGAGAGACAAACAACTACTAGATCACGAGGGGAGAATGAGACATAAGTGATACCATAAGACGAAACAACATTAGAATAATTGGGATTCCAGAAGAAGAAAGAGAGAGGAGCAGAAAGTATATTGGAGAGAATTATTGTAGAGAATTTCCCTAATATAGCAAAGGGAACAAGCATCAAAATCCAGGAGGTGCAGAGAAGCCCCCTCAAAATCAATAGGAATAGGTCGACACCCCGTCATCTAATAGTAAAATTTACAAGTTGTAGTGACAAAGAGAAAGTCCTGAAAGAAGCACGGGACAAGAAGTTTGTAACATACAATGGTAAAAATATTAGATTGGCAGTAGACTTATCCACAGAGACCTGGCAGGCCAGAAAGAACTGGCATAATATATTCAGAGCACTAAACGAGAAAAACATGCAGCCAAGAATACTTTATCCAGCTAGGTTATCATTGAAAATAGAAGGTGAGATAAAAAGCTTCCAGGACAAACAAAAACTGAAAGAATTTGTAAACACCAAACCAGCTCTACAGGAAATATTGAAAGGGGTCCTCTACGCAAAGAGAGACCCTCAAAGTATTATCAGAAAGGAACAGAGACAATATACAGTAACAATCACCTTACGGGTAATACAATGGCACTAAATTCATATCTCTCAATAGTTACCGTGAACGTAAATGGGCTAAATGCTCCAATCAAAAGACATAAGGCTTCAGAATGGATAAAAAAACAAAACCCATAAATATGCTGTCTACAAGAAACTCATTTTAGACCTGAAGACACCTCCAGATTGAAAGTGAGGGGGTGGAAAACAATTTACCATGCTAATGGACATCAGAAGAAAGCTGGGGTGGCGATCCTTAGATCAATTAGATTTTAAGCCAAAGACTATAATAAGAGATGAGGAAGGACACTTCATCATACTCAAAGGGTCTGTCCAACAAGAAGATCTAACAATTTTAAATATCTATGCCCCTAACATGGGAGCAGCCAA
>RCUC01163249.1:0-49987 GCA_003697995.1 Taxidea taxus jeffersonii | reverse complement strand
TAGCTACCAAGGAGTATGGGCCCCGCCCTTTGGGCGCCTTTTGGGTGGCAATCCTGACCAAGGTGATAGGCTAGTTCAAATGTCTATTACAGGGTAAATTGTAATTCAATTGGTCACTTATGTATGACCAAGCCTGACTGTGCAGTTTTCTCTGTGTCATTGGCCACCTGTGCGTGGCCAGGCCCAACCACATGGCCTTTGCCCTTAAAAGCCAGTCTGTAAGGTAGAGAGGGGTTGCCTCTCTTTGTAAGAGACGGCCCTGGCCCGTCAGTTTGATTCTTGATGCTTGGCCAGTTTGATTCTTGATGCGAAAATAAAGCTTTGCTTGACCTTCACTTTGTATCAGTCTCGTTCCTTTGATTACGGACCCAAACAGTATTTGGGCTTTGTTACCTGGGACTGGTTTCCTGGACTTGTTTTTAAGTAAGTCCCCTGGGGGGGGGGGGGGTGGGGGGGGGGGGTGGGCAGGGTCCATTTAAGTTTTACTGCAAAAACAACAAAATGGCATTCAACCGAAATGGAGCCGTTTTGGCTAAATAGGCCCTTACATTGCTAGGTGTTGATTATCATTTCCTGTTCTTGGGACTTATGTATCCAATAGCTTAACATCCATGAATCATATCCCAAGTCCCAATCCTGGATTTCTGACATCTTGGAGGTCCCTCTCCCTCACTTTAATCGATGCAATATCTTCCCGATAGCTTCCACCATCTTCTGACCTTCTGTAAGTACTGGTGAGTCACTGGTACCACTATATCATGCAGCCCTGACACTCAGTTTCCAGATTGCTGAGTGGTTGTTGACTCATTCTCCTTTGATACTACTTCTAGAGAGGCACCAAGTCCAACTCCTTCTGCCTGCTGTCTCTTTCACTTGCCCCATATTTAATATTGCCATCATTCAGGGTTTGTCATTCCTTTTCTGGGATTTTTGTTGGCAGATCATTCGAGCTAGTTGCTCTGTGTAGTCTCATGCCTTCCTCTCATTACTTATCACCTGATGCAGCTCAGTTTCCTGAGCTTTGATTTTATCCTCTAGTCCAGGGTTCTCAAACTTTAGTGTGCTCCAGAATCGTCTGGAGGGCTCATTAAAGCAGAAATTGCTTTCAGGTGGGGCCTACCAGTTTGCTTTCCAAAAGGTTTTCAGATTCTGCTCATGCTCCTCCTCCTTCTCCCCCCTCCTTCTCCCCCCCCACCCCCCACTCCTCTTCTTTCTCCTGGTCTTCCTCCTGCTGCTGCTTCTGCTCTGGGGAACCACTGTTGTAGTTAGTGCTGACTCATTAAGTCATTGATTGAGTTTCGTGGGTCATGTTGTCATTTTAAATAGCTCATTGTAAGTGCTGGCTGAGGATGGATTCAGTGCAGGACAGCCTGGAACTGGAGCTGTTTAAGCGTCCCCAGCTGTTGAGCTAGGGTACTGATTGTATGATGGTGAAGAAGAGTCAGATTCTGGAAATATTTGGACAATGAAACAGGCAGGATCTGATTACCAGCTGCATGTGAGAAATGGGAGTGACTGGAGTGAGTTAGTCCAGGGTAAATTTCAGGTTGTAGTGTAGGTTTCTGGGCTGAAATTGGTACTATTAACTGAGAGGGAAACAGTATTGTCGCCCATTGTGGTTGGAAGATAAATTCGGTGTAGTTGATGGGTCAGGCTTATTAGGTCACGAGGGAGTGCTGGAACTAGTGGAAGATGGGGATCTGCAGAATCGGTTGAGGCATGAGAAAGTCGGAGGATATGCATTGCATGTTCAGGTAACCAGGTTGATACTAAAGTCTGAGGAGCAGGTGGATGGTCTAAAGCAGATGCTAGCACTTTCTGGGGAGGTAGAGCTGGAGCCATCAGAGAAGGGAAAGGAGGGGCTGTTAAAAAAATCTTGAGACTTGGTTGGTAGAAGTGATTGTAGATTGTCTTGGAGGTATAAAGTAAAGCAGCTAAGAGAGCTGTCCAGCAGTAATTTGATTCCAAAAGCAAATTCTCCCAGGAAGACCCATGAGGAAGTCCATCAGAATAGACTGCTCCAGGCGGCACTAAGATCTCTGCTAGGTGTTCTTGAGCACAGGCAGTATAGCTCTTCAAACACAGATCGGGGTTGGATGAGACAGGCTCATCAGAGCAAACCATGATGCTTTTCTTGTTAAGGTGGGCTTGAGATTTGGGGCAGAATGAGAACTTGTGGGCGCCTGTGTGGCTCATTTGGTTAAGCAACTGCCTTTGGCTCAGGTCATGATCAGGTCATGCTCAGAGTCCTGGTATTAAGTCCCACATCGGGCTCCCAGCTCCACTGGGAGTCTGCTTCTCCCTCTGACCTTCTCCCCTCTCATGCTCTCTTTCACTGTCTCTCTCTCAAATAAATAAATAAAATCTTAAAAAAAAAAAAAACTTTTAAAATGAGCTTTTGTACAGATGGGGGTACAGATGGATTACCTGGGTACTGAGGCAATGAAGGGGGAACAGGTAGGTCCTAACATGCTACCTGTGACTGGGTGTCGAGATCGATTGAAACTAATGTCCATTCATAGGTGTAACAACAAAATATTAGAAGTATTTATAAAACCAAAGAACTTGCTTTAGGAAGTTTAATTAATGGGAAAGTATCCAAGGTTTTTGAAATGTTACCATGTTATAAAATAGTATATTTCAGGGGCGCCTGGGTGGCTCAGTGGGTTAAAGCCTCTGTTTCAGCTCAGGTCATGGTCCCAGGGTCCTGGGATCGAGCCCTGCATCGGGTTCTCTGCTCAGCGGGGAGCCTGCTTCCTCCTTTCTCTCTGCCTGCCTCTCTGCCTACTTGTGATCTCTGTCAAATAAATAAATAAAATATTAAAAAAATAGGGGCGCCTGGGTGGCTCAGTGGGTTAAAGCCTCTGCCTTCAGCTCAGGTCATGATCCCAGGGTCCTGGGATCGAGCCCCGCATCGGGCTCTCTGCTCAGCAGGGAGCCTGCTTCCCTCTCTCTCTCTGCCTGCCTCTCTGCCTACTTGTGATCTCTCTCTCTGTCAAATAAATAAATAAAATCTTTTAAAAAAATATTTAAAAAAATAGTACATTTCGTGTCCTAGTGGAAGCTCTTCTGTTAGTGAGAGAAGTTTTGGATTTTTGGTTGTAGAAATAGTGATTTAATAGTCTAACATCCAGTTTCTTCACTTTTTCTCATTAGCTGTCCCTGTTAGGACCCCTCTCTCATAGTGTCCCCTGTACCTTGCATTCTGTCCCTGAATCAGAAAATTGGCTCTGGGGCAGCAGGAACCTCTTATTTTAGGAGTTGGTGACCTTTAAGGATGTGGCTGTCTACTTCACCCGGACAGAATGGGCTGGTCTTTCTCCCACACAGAAGGCCCTGTACAGAAGCGTGATGCTGGAGAATTATGGGAACTTGACCTCCCTGGGTAAGGTTGCTTTCCTTCTGGGACTCGGAGCTGTGCTTTCCTGTTTTCTTCCTTGTTCTCTCCTAATAGGCTGGGTGTGCAGTGTGGAGAGGGAGTGGTTGGTTGTCTCTGGTATCCTCCACTCTGGCTCCGGGGCTGAAACCAAATGACCCACTTCAAAGGTTGCTGGGTAGGGAGAGCTCTTGGGTCAGTTTGGTCACAATTTATGGAATTGTTGTCCCCTGGTAAGAGTACATCCCACCTTCTAAGGGGCTCTGCACAGTAAGGAGTACATAGTTTCCATTATCAGAGCTAATTTCTTAGCTTGTCTAAGGAAGGGTGTGACCCCTTCCCTGTATCTGTAGGATCTCACTAACTTTTCTACTCTTAAGTAGGAAAGGATCACAGATGGCTTGGTTTCTTGATCAAATCTTGGCTTTCCCCAGTCCTGAGCAGCCTTCTGTGGATCTTATTCTTACCAAGGCCCTTGGGGTTTTCCTTCTTTTGACACATTGGACACACAGCTGAAAGGTGCCACTTTCTCCCCCTTTTCAGGATACCCAGTTCCCAAACCTGCCCTGATCTCACTTCTGGAGGGAGAGAATTTGCCTTGGGGCTTGGAGGCACAGGAGAACCCATCTGCCCAGAGGACCAAAGACATCTGTAAAGGTAAGAAGGAAGGCTTAGAACTGGCAACTATGGAGCTTTTATAGAGCACTGTATTTTGGGGGGGGGGGGGTGTTTTTTTTTTAAGATTTTATTTATTTATTTGACACAGAGAGAGGGAGAGAGAGCAAACGAGCACAGGCAGACAGAGTGGCAGGCAGAGGCAGAGGGAGAAGCAGGCTCCCTGCCGAGCAAGGAGCCCGATGTGGGACTCCATCCCAGGACGCTGGGATCATGACCTGAGCCGAAGGCAGCTGCTTAACCAACTGAGCCACCCAGGCGTCCCAGAGCACTGTATTTTAAAATGAACCATGCTGGGAAGAATTTAAATAAATGGATGATTTCTCTTTTTTTTTTTTTTTTAATTTATTTATTTGTCAAATAGAGAGAGAGAGCGCAGGAGCGAGCACAGGCAGACAGAGTGGCAGGCAGAGGCAGAGGGAGAAGGAGGCTCCCTGCTGAGCAAGGAGCCCGATGCGGGACTCGATCCCAGAACGCTGGGATCATGACTGGAGCCGAAGGCAGCCGCTTAACCAACTGAGCCACCCAGGTGTCCCGGATGATTTCTCTTATAAGTAAAATATGAAACCTTTCCCATTAATTTTATTTTATTTTATTATTATTTTTTAAGATTTTATTTATTTATTTGACAGAGATCACAAGTAGGCAGAGAGGCAGGCAGAGAGAGAGGAGGAAGCAGGCTGTCCGCAGAGCAGAGAGCCTGATGCGGGGCTCGATCCCAGGACCCTGAGATCATGACCTGAGTCGAAGGCAGAGGCTTTAACCCACTGAGCCACTCAGGCGCCCCTCCCATTAATTTTAAGTCTTAACAAGATAACAGGTTCCCCTTAGGATTCATGCAGTTTTTGAATCCATTACTCCTTTCTGAGTTTCAGCATTTCTCATCTCAGTGGTCCCCCCCTTCTTTGGACAAAATGAATTTGTTTAGAAGTGGTTTTCAGCACCTGCCATGTGCCAAAGCTTTGTTTAAAAAGCTCTGGAGGGGGGCGCCTGGTTGGCTCAGTGGGTTAAAGCCTCTGCCTTCGGCTCAGGTCATGATCCCAGGACCTGGGATCAAGCTCCGCATCGGGCTCTCTGCTCAGCAAGGGGAGCCTGCTTCCTCCTCTCTCTCTGCCTGCCTCTCTGCCTACTTGTGATCTCTGTCTGTCGAATAAATAAATTAAAAAAAAAAAAAAAGGCTCTGGAGGATACATGCTATGGGGATAGATATAAAGAGCTTTTTAAAAAAGTGTGTTAACTGCTGTTTTTTGTATATAGGTAGTGGGCTGTGGGAGCACAGCAGAAGGAGAAGTTGGAGAAATTACCATTTAGAAGCTGAAGTAAGCTGCTTCAGTGGCAGGTTTTATGTTCAAATTTGACTTATAACAATGGATCCCATGTGGAAAAAAAAGGAGGTAGATTATCTGGCCTAAGAAAAGGAGTAGAGGATCCAATAAGTTGGAAGAATTTTGCAGTTTAATGTTCAGGGACAGTCACCTGGAGAGCATATTTTAAAATGGATATTTCTGGAGCACTTATAAGTATTTGTCTTTTCTAGTAAGCAGTAGAAGAGCATGAAGCTTAGGATTCAAAGCCTAAGTAAGACTTCATATAATCTGGGGTTGGCATAGTCTATAGTATACCTGACCCCCTTTACTCAGCCAGTGGTGTGGGTGAATGTAGTTAGTTGCTGTGTCTTACCCACCCAGCCTTGTTTGGAAAAATCTAGAATTCGGGGTGTATGGTGGATCTGAGGGCTCTATTCTTTTTTTTTTTTTTTTTCAGATTTTATTTATTTATTTGACAGAGAGAGAGATCACAAGTAGGCAGAGAGGGAGGCAGAGAGAGGGGGAAGCAGGCTTCCCGCTTGGCAGAGAGCCCAATGTGGGGCTCAGTCCCAGGACCCTGAGATCATGACCTGAGCTGAAGGCAGAGGCTTAATCCACTGAGCCATCCAGGCGCTCCCTGAGGGCTCTCTCCTAACAAACTTGGGGCATGGGAATAGGAAATGACAGAGCAGGTAAAAGCAAACAAGGGGCAGGAGCAGTGACCTCTGCCACGGTGGCCTTGCCTCTACTGACACAGGCTTATATTTGATTGTATTTGTGAAATAGTAACATGATATGTGCTTTAGACTGGCCTGAAGGAAATTGAAGGCACTGAATCTCATTAGACTATTACTATATGCCAGATGTTAACTTTTGAGTTAGCGAATTGTGTAGGGGGTAATGGCAGTGCGAACATGGAAGAGGAAAAAGCGTGTGGGGCTAACATAGACCACATCTTATCAAAACTTGGCCTTCAAAGAGGAGAGTTGAGTCACATAACACTGGGAAGTCATGACATAAAAGAAACTTTACATTCATGTGAATTCATATCTGAGCATAGAGTCTGAGGTTCCTTTAGAGTATGTATAAATGGATGGCCAGCGCAGAAGGCAGGTGTAGAGTCTGAGGTAAATGTCAGGTCTATAGGAGTAGATGCAAGTGTACTCTACTGGAGTTTTCATTGAAATGACACCCAGAGGGCAAAAAAGAGCTGAATCTTAAATATTAAGGGATATTTAATTTTACTGAGACAGGGAAGAGAAAGAGGCAGAGGAGCGTCCCCAAGAGGGAACGTGGAACTGAAGCCAAGGGTAGGAGTTTCAGGTTAGGTACTTTGTAGAGGAGTAAATGGGAGATGAGGAAGTTGAGGCAGCACTTTAGATAAGTTTTTGGTAAGTTTAGAAATGATGTATAACCATAGCAACTCTTTTTTTATTATAAGCTTAAGTATGTATCACATTTTATATCAAAACCCTGTATACTCATTAGGTACTTTGAGATTGGAGTATCAAGAGACAAAATTTACCTTGGCATTGCAATCAATTATATGTGAATTCTGTTCTAGGTTAGGCTAGTATATTTCTTTCTTTCTTTCTTCTCTTTTTTTTTTTTTCCAAGATTTTATGTATTTATTTGACAGAGCTAGAAAGCACAGGCAGAGGGAGTGGCAGAGTCCCCACTGAGCAGGGAGCCTGACGTGGGACTTGATCCTAGGACTCTGGAGTCATGACCTGAGCCAAAGGCAGATATTTAACTGGGCCAGCCAGGCACCTAGTGCATTTCATTTTAAAAAGTGATAGTTAAAAAAAAAAAAAGTGATAGTTATATACTATGTCAATTTCACAACTGATGGGTAGGCAGTTTGAAAAACACTACTGTAAGAAAAAGTTGGATGTGAAGGAATGATCATTAAGCCCAAGTGTATTTGAGGGTCTGCAGAAGGAAACAGTTGGTAATGAAAAGGAGGGACGATACAGCTGGTGGAGCAGTGTAATGGGAAGGGAGGAGATGGCATGAGGGGTGACTGGGAAGCATGAGATGTAAGAGGGCAGCAGATGGCTTGGAATGAGTGGGTGTAGAAATGGAAGGGAAAGACATTGAGGGCACTGCATCTGGGAAGCTTTGTTCTTTCGGCAGGAAGGTGACAGTAATGACTAGGAAGCTGGTGGCTTGGAAGAACTGCTATGGGGATCCTGATCTAGATGATGGGAGATTATGGGGCAGCAGGAAAATAAACAGTGTTTTGGTCATCGATTGCCCATTCCTGTTTTATAAGTGAGCACCCTAGTAGCAAGAAGGAGGCAGGGTGTGAAGAGCAGATCCCCAGGTCTCAGTTGTCATGATCACTCTCTTCCATACTGCTCATTACCCTGTTCACTTCAGTCTCCAGTGTCTCCTCTCCCACTGCCTTTCTCCAAGGGCTCTTACTAGTTTAGCTCACACTTGAAGGATGATCTTGATTAATGAGCAGAAGAGTCCCAGGTAACCCAGATTAATGTTAAAACAAAATTAGTCCAACATTTTATATAAAACAGATTGACTTGGGGACACCTGGGTGGCTCAGTCGGTTGAGCATCTGCCTTTGGCTTGGGTCATTATCCCAGAGTCCTGGGACTGAGCCTGACATTGGGCTACTTGCTCAGCAGGGAGCCTGCTTCTCCTCCTGCCTGCTGTTCCCCCTGCTTGTGCACTCTCGCTCTCTCTCTGACAAATAACTAAAATCTTAAAAAAAAAAAAAAAGTTAGATTGACTTTAACTGAGGTAAAATGGCATCCAGTCTTGGAATACAAGTGCCATTTTACAGGTGGCTGTTTGTCTTCTTTTTCTAAAATGAGAAGAACTGGGACACCTGGGTGGCTCAGTTGGTTGAGCAGCTGCCTTCGGCTCAGGTCATGATCCTGGCATCCTGGGATCGAGTCCCGCATCGGGCTCCTTCCTTGGCAGGGAGCCTGCTTCTCCCTCTGCCTCTGCCTGCCTCTCTGTCTGCCTGTGCTCGCGCGCTCTCACTCTCTCTCTAACAAATAAATAAATAATCTTAAAAAAAATAAATAAATAAAATGAGAAGAACTGCTCTGCAGTCTTCCTGTATCTAAGTAAACTGTACTCTTCCTTTCCAGATAAAGTTTCTGCATGTTTGAAATTCAGACTTTTTAAGAGTCTGATAACAAGACAGGAATTTCCAGCAATTTTAGGGAGTTCATTGTCCTCTATGGACCTGCAGTTAACAACTTTGGGGGGATGGCCTGCAGTTAAGAACCTCTGAGTGGGATTTTCTTCTCTCTCTGTCTTGTCACAGCCTAGTGCCTTTAATGCTTAGTGTCTCCAGGCTTTGGGGCCATTTGAGTGTATGAATTTTTTAAAAGAATATTTTTCCTTCATCACCTTTCTATTGTGACTGTTCTGTCGTACTTTCTGACTCTGAGTCTCATAAGCCCCAGTGTCACTTGCTCTTAGAGCCTGTGCCTTTGATATTGTGTAGGCCTATGAATATGGTAAGGTGGAAAGATAACAGAATGTACTAGAGAGATTTTTTTTTTACTAAAAAAATCTGGAGTCTGGAAAACTTTAGGAAGCAACCTGATGTGTGCTGTGTATACCAATACCCTATTTCTCCTCGACTGTTCTCTGTGTGATATTTGGCACTTTTGTGTTAGTAGCCTGGTCTTGCTAGCAGTCCAGTGTGGAGGTTGGAATAATAATCTTTAAAGGCTCTATAATTTCCAATCCTGTTTTGTTTCTAGCATAATTCTCAGGTGGCATTTGTGTTTTCTGTTATATTAGATACTGAGACCAGCGTTGGCAGTGAGTCCACATCAACACAGGGAATTTCTGAAGAAAGAGATGTGATATTGTCACATGGGTTGCAGAAGAGTGTTGTTCAGGGAGCCAACTGTCTAGGAACCTGTGAACTGGAAAGGCACCGGGAAGTCCCCATAGTGAAAAATATTAAAGGAAAGGTTCCGAGAAGGCACTGTGCAAGGAAACCCTTCAGATGTGAGGAGTGTGGGAAATGCTTCAGTTATTTTTCTTATTATGTTAGACACCAGAGAATCCACACTGGGGAGAAACCCTTTGAATGTAATGAGTGTGGAAAAGCCTTCAATGGCAATTCTTCATTAATTCGGCACCAGAGAATCCACACTGGAGAGAAACCTTATCAATGTGAAGAGTGTGGGAGAGCCTTTAATGATAATGCCAATCTGATCAGGCATCAGAGAATCCACAGTGGGGACAGGCCCTATCTCTGTGGAGAGTGTGGAAATAGTTTTACCAGCAGTTCTGAGTTTGTTATACATCAAAGAATCCACACTGGGGAGAAACCTTATGAGTGTAATGAATGTGGAAAAGCTTTTGTTGGTAATTCACCACTACTTCGACATCAGAAAATCCATACTGGAGAGAAACCCTATGAATGTAATGAGTGTGGCAAAAGCTTTGGAAGGACGTCCCATCTTAGCCAACATCAACGTATTCACACAGGGGAAAAGCCTTATTCTTGTAAAATATGTGGGCAAGCCTTCAATTTTCATACAAAACTAACTCGGCACCAGAGAGTCCACAGTGAAGAGAAACCCTTTGACTGTGTAGATTGTGGAAAAGCCTTTAGTGCTCAGGAACAATTAAAAAGGCATCTGAGGATCCATATTCAGGAGTCTTCCTATTTATGTGATGCGTGTGGAAAAGTCTTCACGGGCAAAAGAAATCTTCTTCAGCATCAAAGAAGCCATACTGCAGAGAAAACCTATGAGTGTGTCAAGTATGGAAAAACCTTTAGGACTTCTTCCAAGCTAGGTCATCATGAGCATGTCCACCCTGGAGAGAAACCTGTCCTGGACACTTGTCATTTTGGCCTCCCAGAGTTTTTCACCCCCTTTTACTGGTAGTAGATGACTGAATTTGCCTTTGGCTTTCGTCTTCCACTCAGGAGCAGGATGCGTGACACAGGCCTGGCTCAGCTGCACATTCCTTCCCCTCAGCCATGACTGATGGTTCAGATGTCAGTAGTTTACCCAGCGTGGTCCAGTCACAGCTGCAGGACTTGGCAGGAGTTATTAGGAAGAAATACTCTTCTTTTTCCCCCTTAGTCTTAAAGCTGAGAGGAGCTCTTAAGGCTGAGGAGAACATCAGTGCAGCAAAAGAGAAATCAGAGTTGAAGAGCCATCACCCTCAAAGCTTCTGTTTGAACAACTACCTTAAACTATATCTGAAGCTAGAAATACAGCTTGGTTTTTGAGTTCCAGTAACCAATACATCTAACTTTGTTTTTGTTTTGTTGTCTTTTTGTTCAAGCAGGGTTAGGGTAGGTTTTCTTCCCTTGCAAGAGAGCCACTGTAACAAAAATCTTCCCGAATAACAAACCTGGAGAAACGTTTTTATGTGTATAATGTGTGGGAAAGTCTTTAGCTGTAGTTGCAGCCGTCCCTGTGATTGTGACAAGAATGGAAAACCCCTTGTAATGCAGGAGCCTGGGCGACATCAGGGTACCAGCTATTTATTTATCTGTTTCAGTGTTACTGCAAAACTGTGTCTGCATCAAGGAGTCCATTCTCAAGATAAGTCCTGACTTTGAAACCAATAGCTACTGCTCTTAAGGCTTTCATTTTGTTTACTCAGTTTTTTTTTATGTGGAATGGATGCTTTTCTAGGGATTAAACTAGGAAATGCCAAGCTGTTGTAGCATTTACAGCATGCCATTTGCCAGTTTGTCTAGGATAGCATGCCCGCCGTGCCCTTTGATTTGGTCAGTGGGCCAAGGAAATGCTCTAGTTCTCTCATAAGAGGGAGTGCTGAGGTGCTTCAGTAGGAAGACAAAGAGCTGGCCCTTTTACTTAGGGGCTGATTGTGGTCTGCACCCTTCTTTGTCTCCTGTGCCCTTTTGCTGCCACCATTGTGGCAGTCATCCTGCCACATTCCAGATTTACCTGCTCCCTGAAGTCTGGCACCTGGTGGCTTTACTGCCTCTTGCTTATTTGTCAGCCCCTGAACGAGCAGTTGTGTCACATGCTTAGATTGACCAATGAGTGATAGGCTGGGGGAATCACTTAACTTAAAATTTGAAGTATAATATACACACAGGAGGGGTGCCTGGGTGGCTCAGTGAGTTAAAGCCTCTGCCTTCAGCTCAGGTCATGATCCCAGGGTCCTGGGATCGAGCCCCGCATCAGGCTGCCTGCTCAGCAGATAGCCTGCTTCCTCCTCTCTCTTGGCCTGCCTCTCTGCCTACTTGTGATCTCTTTCAAATAAGTAAATAAAATCTTTAAAAAAAATAATATACACACAGGAAAATGTACCACTTGAAATATTACCAAGAATATAGCCTTATAATCACCAAGATCAGGAGAAAGTACATACCAGTACCTGATGCTTGGTTCTAGTCATTACTTATCTCCCCCAGTAATCTCTGTTCTGACTTCTACGCGTGAATGGAATCGTTAGTATAGATTCATTCTCATTGCCACATGGTGTTCTGTTACATGAATATGTCATTATTGCCTGCTGTTGGTAGGGATGTGGGTTATTTCCAGGGGGGGGTTTTTTTTTTTTAAAGATTTTATTTATTTATTTGACAGAGAGCATGAGCAGGGGGAGCAGCAGGCAGAGGGAGAAGGAAAAGCAGGCTCCCTGCTGAGCGGGGAGCCTGAGGAGCTTGATCCCAGCACCCTGGGATTA
This sequence comes from Taxidea taxus jeffersonii, assembly GCA_003697995.1. Lineage (NCBI taxonomy): Eukaryota > Metazoa > Chordata > Mammalia > Carnivora > Mustelidae > Taxidea > Taxidea taxus. The sequence goes on along the minus strand of RCUC01163249.1, from coordinate 37,960 downwards.
TGACCTGAGCTGAAGGCAGATGCTCAACTGACTGAGCCACCCAGGTGTCCCAGGGGGATTATTTTGAGGGCAGATCACGTAAAAGTCACTCAGAATAAAACTGGTGAGAGTAACAGGCCCTGGGACTTAGTTTCACATGTTGCCATGTCAGCCATAGCTGCCCTTCAATAAATGATGTCACAGCAGTGATACGCTTTCGACACATCCTGTGCCAGGCACTTTCCTAATCACTGCACACACTTAAACAATTGTATGAAGTAGTCGTTGCCGTTAGCTCCATGTACAGATGGGGAAAAGATTAATTTGGCCACGCAAGGACACAAGTAGCAGAACGGGTTCAAATACAGGCAGCCTGGTTTCAGAGCCCACCAGCATCCTGACCATCCCAGTATTGCCCTGTTGAGATCAGAGGGAAGGTCAGTAACAGGAGAGGGGTTGTTGGGGGAGACTGATAAGTCCCTTAGAGGTGGAGGAGAACATCAAGAACAAGTCCAGGAGTGCTGTGAAGTGTGTAAACCTGACGATTCACAGACCTGTGCCCTTGGGGCTGATAATACATTATATGTTAATAAAAAATTAAAAATAAAAGAACAAGTCAAGATGAGGCTGGACCCGAGGGGTAGTTGGGAAGCGGGCAACAGTGAGGGAAAGCATAGATTGAGCTAAAACAGACATGTCTACTACAAACAGTATCTTAATATGGCACACCCAGGAGGCAGAGGACCTGGCTTTTAGGTCCCTTCTCCCTCAGAAACACCATTTGAAAATGGGTATTTTCTATCATGTACCTGAACCAGAGAGCTGGATCCTCCAAGGTTTTTCAGCTTCGTGATGTGGTGACAGCCTGAGAGATGTTTAGCCGTTTTCATCTTTGTGGACTTCATTATTGAGTAATTAGTATCCATGGCCCCTGACCCCAGTGCCGCTATCAGAAAGCCCCCTCCAACGTAGTAACCGTCTTTGAATTGGTGATGGGCAGTGTATTAGTTTCCTGTGGCTCTGTGACAAATAACCGGAAATTAAGCGGAACAAAACAAAACAAATCTATTCTCTCAGTTCTGGAGGCCGGAAGTCTGAAATCCATTTTTTTGGGCTGAAGTCATGATGTTGGGGGGGCTGCGCTCCCTGGGGCAGCTGTAGGGCAGAATCCATGCCTTTCCTCTTGCAGCATTTGGTGGCTGCCAGCATTCCTTAGCTTGTGGCCACATCAGTCCTCAGTCTGTGCTTTTTGTCTTCACATCACCCCCTCTCTATGTCTGATCTCAATTTGCTTCTCTCATAAGGAAACATGGCATTTAGGACCCACCCAGGTGATCCATGTTAAACCAGCAAAACCTGCCATTTACAGCAATATTGACCAGGTTCCAGAAGTCAGGACCTAGTATCTGGTTGGCTGTTACTCAGATGCACAAATAAGGTGGAAGAGGAAAGAAGTTAACAGTTGAGCAATGCCTGCATCCCAGGCCATACCTTGCACCTTAAGTGAAACAACATACAGTATGTACAACAATTGTGTGCTCTTACCCCCTTTTTTCAGATAAATGAGTGGAGTTTCAGAAAAATGAAGAGGTTGCCCAGTGTCTCATAGCTAGTTAGTTAGTGAAGGAGCCAGGACTCCTCAGTATGATCCCTGCTAGGTCACACTGCCTCAAAAGCTGGCTGCTGGGGCAACTGGGTGGCTCAGTCGGTTAAGCGTCTGCCTTCAGCTCGGGTTATGATCCCGGAGTCCTGGGTTCAAGCCCCATATCAGGCTCTGCCCTCAGCAGGGAACCTGTTTCTTCCTCTCCCTGCCGCTCCCCCTGCTTGTACTCTCTCTCTGTGTCAAATAAATAAATAAAATCTTGAAAAAATAAAGCTGGATGCTAAGTGTTTTGCACTTTACAAGCAGCGTTAAGTTAGTGTGCTTGACTTACCTGTTTGTTTCTTTTCCATTTCCTGCCTACCGTTTACACTGCATTTTTGCATGATATGAAGATACAAAGAACACTGGGGTGTTAGCAGCTTGCTGTTATCTAATGTAGTTTGCAGTGTGGCCAAATGAGGGAATTCAAGGAAAACTACCTTCAGGAACCAGAAGTACTTGGTTTGGCTATTGATTTAGTCCCTGCTTTTTTATTATCATCAATGTGATCTTTTCTTTTTTAATTGGAATATTTAATCACTTGTATTTGATATACTTGCTAGGTTTAAATCTGTCATCTTGCTGTTTGTTTTCTGTTTGTCCCACAGTTATCCCCTTTCCCAACCCTATTCCCTTCCCTTTCTTGAATCAATTAAATTTTTGTGATTTCATTTTATCTCCTTTTCTGGCTATTCAGCTCTAACAGTTTTTGTTTTAGTGTTTCTTTTTTTTAAATTTTTTTTATTTTTAAAGATTTTATTTATTTATTTGATAGACAGAGATCACAAGCAGGCAGAGAGGCAGGCAGAGAGAGAGGAGGAAGCAGGCCCCATGCAATGCAAAGAGCCCGATGCGGGGCTCGATCCCAGGACACCGGGAAGATGACCTGAGCCGAAGGCAGAGGCTTTAACCCACTGAGCCACCCAGGCGCCCCTGTTTTAGTGTTTCTTTAGGACTTAGACTATATATCTTAAACCTAGCATATTCTACCTTTAAGTAATATTATACCACTTAGGGCGCCTGGGTGGCTCAGTGGGTTAAGCCGCTGCCTTCGGCTCAGGTCATGATCTCAGGGTCCTGGGATCAAGCCCTGCATCGGGCTCTCTGCTCAGTGGGGAACCTGCTTCCCTCTCTCTGTCTCTCTGCCTGCCTCTCTGCCTACTTGTGATGTCTCTCTGTCAAATAAATAAAATCTTAAAAAAATATATTATACCACTTAATGTAAATCATAAAAACCTTATAAAAATGTATTTCCATTTCTCCTCTCATAACCTTTTAAGGCTCATGAATTATCTGTTCATTTATTATTTAATTAGACTTTTAATTTTGAGATGATTGTAGATTGACATGCAGTTGTAAGAAATAATATGGAGAGGTTCCATGTGTCTTTTACGAAGTTTCCTCCAAAAGTAACATCTTGCAAACTAAAGCGGAACCAGGATACTGACCCAGAAATAGTCGATATACCGCACCCTTCCGTAATCACGGGGCCCTCATGTTGCCCTTCTAGAGCCACACACAATCTTCTCCTTCACTCCTGGGAGCCACCAACCTGTTCTCTATTTCCTTTTAAAAGATCATTTTAAGAATGTTATGTAAATGGTACCGGACAGTATATGACATTTTGGGATTGGCCTTTCTTTTCACTGAGTGTCAGTCTCTGGAGAGTGAATGAGATTGCATCCATAATCTTCCTTTTGATTTCTGAGTATATTCCATACTATAGATAACCCGCAGTTTGCTTAACTGCTCACCTATTGAAGGACATCTGAGTCATTTCTGGGTTTTGGCTGTTATGAATGGAGCTGCTGCTGTAGACATTTGCGTACAGGTTTTTGTATGAAAATTTTCGTTTGTCCTGAGAAAATGCCCAAAAGTGCTGGGTCGTGTGATAATTGCATGCTTGGTATCCGAAGAAACCAACTGTTTTCCAGTGGAACTGCACCATTTTGTTTTACATTTCCACTAGTAACATATGAGTGATCCAGTTGCTCTCCATCCTCGCCAGCATTTGGTGTTGTCACTATTTTGTTTCAGTCATTCTGATAGGTATTTATGTTAATGATATTGTGGTTTAATTGCATTTCCCTAATGGCTAATGATGTTGAACATCTTTTGTCATCTGTGTATCTTCTTCAGTGAAGTGTTTCTTCACATATTTTGCCCATTTTCTGATTGGTTGGGTTTTTTTGCTGTTGAGTTTTTTTTTTAAGAGTTCATTTATTTACTTGACAGAGATCACAAGTAGGCAGAGAGGCAGGTAGAGAGAGAGAGGGGAAGCAAGTTCCCCGCTGAGCAGAGAGCCCAATTTGGGGCTCGATCCCAGGACCCTGAGATCATGACCTGAGCCGAAGGCAGAGGTTTAACCCACTGAGCCACCCAGGTGCCCCTGCTGTTGAGTTTTGAGAGTTCTTTATATATTCCAGAAGTACAAGACATATGGGCTAGCACTTGTTCGACATGTGGTTTGCACATATTTTCTCCTACTCCGTAGCTAGTCTTTTCATCCTTTTAACAGGACCTTTTGTAGAGAACATTTTTAAAATTTTGATGAAGTCTAACATAACCATTTTTCCTCTTATGACTAATGCATTTTGTTTTAGGTCTAAGAACTGTTTGCCTAGCCCTAAGTCCTAAAGATTTTTGTCTTTCATTTGTTTCTAAACATTTTACATTTATATATTTATAGTTTACTTAATTTCATTTTACATTTATGGCTGTGATCATTTTGGGTTTATAAGTTGTGATACCTAGGTTGATATTCATTTTTTTCCCTATGAATGTCCAGTTGCTCCACCAGCATTTTTTGAAAGAGTCATGAATTGCTTGCATACTTTTGTAAAAGAAATAAGCATATTTATATGGGTCTATTTCTAGGTTCTTCATTCTGTCCCATTGATCTATGTCTATATTCCTCTGCCAATAATACAGAGTCTTGATTGTTTTAACTACATAATAAGACTTGTAATTGGGTAGACCTATTACTTTCATGTTATTCTCCTTTTTTTTTTAAAGATTGTATTTATTTATTGGACAGAGAGAGAGATTACAAGTAGGTAGAGAGGCAGGCAGAGAGAGAAGGGGAAGCAAGCTCCCCGCTGAACAGAGAACCTGAGGAGGGGCTCGATCCCAGAACCCTGAGATCATGACCCAAGCCAAAGGTAGAGGCTTAACCCACTGAGCCACCCAAGCGCCCCATGTTATTCTCCTTTTTCAAACTGGTTTACTTACTCTAGATCCTTTGCCTTTTCATATAAATTTTAAATCAGTCTTATCTATATCTTCAAAAAATCTGCTGGAATTTTAGTATGAATTACATTAAACCTGTATATCAATTTGGGGAACACATGACATCTTTCTTATGCTGAATCTTCCAATCCATGAACCTGGTATTTATTCCCAATAGTTTAGATCTGATTTAATTTCTTTCATCAGCATTTTGTGGCTTTCACCATGCAAATTCTGTACATGTTCTGTTAGTGTTCATTTATTTTTAATTTTCTTTTCTCTGTGTGTTTCTTTCTGGATAGTTTTTTGTGCTATGACTTCAAGTTCACTACATTATTTAAATTATTTTTTTAAAGGTTTTATTTATTTATTTGACAGAGATCAGAAGTAGGCAGAGAGAGAGGAGGAAGCAGGCTCCCTGAAAAGCAGAGAGCCCGATGCGGGGCTCCATCCCAGGACCCCGGGATCATGACCTGAGCCTAAGGCAGAGGCTTTAACCCACTGAGCCACCCAGGCGCCCCTAAATTATTTTTTTTAACATCTACTCCTAATTCTGTCCAGTGTATTTTTGATTGCACGTTACAGTTTTCATCTCTGGAAGTTAGATTTTGGTCATTTCTATATTTTCCATGTCTCTACTTAACTTTTGATTCTGTGGGATGCAGTTATGATAACTTTTAAATGCCATCGTCTCCAAATTCTGTAGTAACTATCTCATTAGTTTGCTAGGATTCATATTTAATTTAATTTCTTAGGTTATAAGTTCCTAGTTCAAGTAGTTAGTATTAATTTTAAACTATGAACTCAGTAATACAGGCTGTGATTACAATTTCTAGGTGACATTCCCCACTATCACTGCAAAACTGAGGCAAGGACTATAACCCTTTTTGTTAACTCTCTTTGTTAGTGGGAAGTTTTTTTTTTTCTAGTTCATCCTATCATGGGTCCAGAATTTGGGTGGGTGTAGGTGTGTGTGTGTGAGAAGCCCCAGTTCCTACTCCTTGTTTCATGTGGCCTCCTGAATATTATAATACAGGCTCTGCAGATATCAAGATCTTTAAATCTCCACTATTACCAGTCATGTCGGTCAAATCAGCCAGGGCAGCTAACCTATGGTTTAGTTTCTTGTGCAGTTTTGGTACCTGGGTATATTTTCCTGTGAGTTAAGTATAAAATGATGTTATAAATTATATCTTATTCTAAATTTCTAGATACTAGTTTATATCATTCATTATAATGCCTTCAATGGAATCCTACCTAGTGATATTTTTTGTCTCAAAAATCATTGCTATATTAATATAGTTAATGCCATTATTCCCTTTAGCTTAACAGTTGTCTAGTATTAGTATGTGCTGCCGAAGCGAGCACAACAGTTGTCTAATATATCCACTTTTTAACATTCAATCCTTTTGCATTTTTATGTTTTAGTAGTACCTTATAAATATATAACATTTGTTCCCTAGGTGAACCTTAGAATCATTTCACAAGTTCCAAAACAAACCCCATTGTGGTTTTACTTGGGTAGGGTAATTCCTCCCACTTTATTCTTTTTCTCCCCCCCAAATTATTTGAAATTGGGCTTAGAGATTAGATCAAAGTGAATGCCATTTCTTTGAAAAATTACCTGCACCTTTCCATATACAAGTTTTTATTGTTGGTGGTGGTGGTTATGGTTTAGCCCCTGAACATTTACATTTTTCTTCATCTGTGTCTTAAACATTTATTATTAAATTTATTCTTAATTTTTTGTTTGCTTTGTTGCTTTGGTGAATATGACCTCTCCCTGCCCCATTTCTCCACATAATAGATTGAGTGATTTGTTAATTTAATTCACAATATCAATAAGTAAAGGAAATTTTTATAATATTGAAACATTCTTGAATTCTTGGAATGAACCCCAAACAGACTTTTGTTGTTTTCCCATAATTTTCAAGATAAGTAGGCAGAACATCCTTTACTATGTCATCTTGATACTGGAAACACCAGAAACAGATACTTTAACTGGGGGGAAGGTCTGTCATTTTCTCCTGGTGGGCAGGGAGGAAGGCTCTGGGACTGTAAAGACAGAGGGTATTTAGAGCTGAGCAGGAGGACTCTTGGCTTCAGGCCCAGCATAGAGATAGACTTATAGAAGAGTAAAATATGAGAACCAGCCTAAATTTTTAAGTGTGTTTTGATTTTCAGTATGTGCATATCATGTTTCCATCATTCCTCATTCCTAGAGGTATTCTGTAAGGCTATGGTGCTGGGTACTGATTTGAAGAACCCAAATCTGTGTGGTTAATTAAGCATGATGAAAGCTTATTTCTCACTCATATATCATCTGAAGGTAAGTAGTCCAGGACTGGTACAGCAGCTCAGTGGTATCTCCTAGCAGCTCTGTTATCCCCAGGGACCACATCCTCATTCACATGGTTTACACCCTTGTCAGATGCTTACCCCCTTGTCAGTATTCCATCTAACTGATAGGGATATTGGGCCAGGAATGGCACATTCCTTTTCTTTAAGGGCATAGCATCACCTTTTCTTATAGCCTATTTGCCAGACCTTGGTCACCTAGTCACACTTTAAAGAGGGCCATATGTGTCAGCAGACATGAAAACAACATTAGGGGTGCCTGCATGGTTCAGTTGGTTAAGCGTCTGCCTTTGGCTCAGGTCATGATCCCAGAGTCCTGGGATTGAGCCCGGAGTCAGGCTCCTTGCTCAGTGGGAGCCTGCTTCTCCCTCTCCTGCTTCTCTCTCTCAAATAAATAAAATCTTAAAAAGAAAATTTAAAGAGGGCCAGAAAGTGTTATTTTTTCTGGACTGTCTTTGGCTTGCTAGAGATTCTGTTAACATATAAAGGAGGAACAGAGATTAACAGACAAGTGGTCTCTGCTTCTGCAGGCCTTTTGTAACTTGGCATGTGCCTGTGCTAGTACTCTCAGGAGCAGGAGCTTCAGGTTATTTAGGAGGCCTTCTTATCTGTAAATTTAGTGACTGGTTTATGATCCAACATTTGGGCCCAGCATTTCTATGACACTGTGATCTCCTAATTCCTTCCTATTTCTTTAGACAGGCCCTCAGTCCTAGCTAAAGTTCTGCTAAACGAAAAAAAAAAAAAACCCACCTTATTTTCAAGAGCAATGTAATCCCCAGTTATCACTCTGCCAAATCTTGGGACCGTTTTCCTATCTGAACAAGAAAAGCTGTGTAAAAGGCTCATTTTAGGAAATAGTGATGCTCAGGGACAAAGCAAAACAGAGAAGGGCTCCTGACAGTGTTCAGTGTCATGATTCTAGGCATAAGATACATCCTACCTCCAGGGGCCCAGAAATAAAGAAGGGTCCTACTCTGGAGTTGGGGTTGGAGCCTTTAGATAATGCCAACAGGAGGTATTTGTTACATGCCTCCTTTGTGCCAGGCCTTGTGCTTTAGCTGAGGATAGTGATGCTAAAGAAGATAGATACTCCTGCTTCCTGTAGTGAGCAAAGACAGTTAAACTGAGAAATACAGAGTGCTATGATGGCATGTAACTTGGGGCCTGCCTTATTCTGGATGGTCAGAAAAAACTCGATTTCCAAGGGAAATGGGATTTGAGCCTAGATTTCAAGTAACAATCAAGGTGGAGGGTGGGAATGAGAAGGGCATTCTAGGTTTAGAGAACAGTATTCAGCAAGCGGGGCTGAAGTTGAGAGAGGAGGAGGAATGAGAGAGCTAGGAGGCTGGGAGAGAGAAGTCGGACTGTCAGCCACATTCCAGTGCTGTAGCATCTCAGCGATCAGAGCTAGAAGAAAGGCCCACACTATCAAAGTTGGGAGGGAACTTAAGAACTGTCTAATCCTGCGGCTTTTAGTGCCACTCCCCTTCCCCCTTGGCTCATTTTGAAATTTTATGGGAGTATTTTTGTATCAATGTTTGGTGGTGTTAGATGGGAACCAGGAGTGCCACGCATCCTGAAAGGCAAAGAAGGGTTCCACCTACTAGGAAAAGTTTTCACAGACCTTTTGGTCTTTCTGGATGTTCATGTAGGGAAAAACTGTTTATAAGTGACCGGAATCTAGAACCTGTTTTTCAGTTAAATGAATTTTTACAGTTTTAATATACGTTGATTTTCCTGGAATATACCTACTGTATAATCAAAAGAAGATTATACTGTTTCACTTAAGCCTTACCAAGAAGTGTTCACCAATTTGGATCACAGTTTGTGATTTTTTGAAACATCAGTAAAAGCACCGTGGCTGTGGAGTTCAGGCACATTCCACGTGAAAAGTCAAGTATCTGACCTTTAGGTCTATAGAAGTCATGACCAGACATTTACATACGGAAATGCGTATTTTTACAAAACATTTTCCTTTTATATCTCCTCTATGAAAGCATAGTATTATGGGTTTTTCTTGTAGTTTCAGGTATTTAAATTCTAGTTAGTTAATGTATTGTGTAGTACTTGTTTCAGGAGTAGAATTTAGTGATTCATTACACCCAGTGCTCATCACAAGTGCCCTCCTTTATACACATCATCCATCCAGCCCATCCCCTGCCTACCTCCCTTCAGTAACCCTCAACTTATTTTCTTTCCTTAAGAGTTTGCTTTATGATTTGCCGCTTCATCCCCAATGTTCATCTGTTTCTTAAATTCCACATATGAGACATTTGGTATTTGTCTTTCTCTGACCGACTTATTTCACGTAGCACAATACTCTCTAGCTCCAACCACACTGTTTCAAATGGCCAAGGTTTCATTTTTTTCATGGTTGAGTAATGTTCCATTCATCTATCTACCTATCTTACAACTTCTTTATCCATTCATCAGTTTTTAAAACTTGGATTGTTTATATTACCAATGATCTTCTAAGTCATGATCTGTGAGCTTCATGACAGGAGAATAAAGCGGTCACTAGAAAACAGTTGTTACAAAAAGGCAGCCCTAGGTGTGACAGCCTGTGATAGACGCATGGGCCCAGCCCAGAACTCCCAAATCCGGTTGTACCTGCAGCGTTACTAAACTACAGATACCTGGCGCCACCCCCAGGGGTGAACCCAGCTCTCCCCTCTGATGCTTCCCCAGCCCACCTCGAGGAATAATGGCCCTGCGGCCAGGTCCCTCAAGAGAAGGGCGCGGGGCACCGCAGCCCAGGTTACTGAGACTCGGACAGCAGGGGCGGGGCCAGAGCACCACCAAGAGGGAGCAACGCTGCTCCTAGAGAGGCCGCGGCCTGGTGACGCACTTCCGAATGCGCCGTGGTAACGTCCGCAGCGGAGGTGAGTGTGGGGAGGCGGTACCCTGGCCGGTAGCTGTGGGTTGGGTAGGGATGCCTCTCCGGCTCTTGGAGGAGTGGGTAGGGCGATGGTCCTCGGTCCTCCTGCGTCCGTCCTAGATTCCCGCTTTGGACTTAGTGACCGAATTGGAAGGCGTAGTGTGGATTACTGCCACAGCACTCTGTTCCGGGAAGATGCCACTGACCTTTCGGGAAGATGTGTCGGAGCAGCCAGGGGGGTGGAATATTTGCAGGGGTGAAGCAGATATGATATCGCGAGTCTTGACGTGTTGAAGTCGTACAGGGGCTGTTGCCTATATGCATTTCAAGTGGACTGTATGCCCCCTGACTCCTAACATTGGGTCGTGAATCAGGGTTCAGTGAGCACAGAAAAAGCAGAGCCCCTCCGGGTCACCGGGGAGTAGAAGCAGCCCGACTTTTCGAGAGCATTGTCTTCTGGAGCTGGCAGTTCCAAAAGGTAATTTGGCCTTCGTCTCGGGCTGTTGGGATGACAATGACTTGGGGATGATTTCTACGTTGTAATCACTCATTTGCTCAGCTGTAGAATACACATGAAATACACATCATAAGATAGTTCCAGAGTGGCTCATTCATACCGTAATGAAAGTTATACGAAAATTATACTACACTAAAAATGTAAAATAGTAATTGAAACATGAAATACAAAAAGGAAAACCTCTGGAATGTGGCTAATCGTGTATTCAGAGGAAAATTTACTTTCTTATAGGTTTTCATTGCCAAACAGGAAAGAATGAAATAATAAATCGTGCATCCTCAAGAAGCATTTGGGCAGAGGTTTTTTAACCTTATAGTACCTAGTTTAACCTTATAGTACCTAGTTCCTAGTTAAAACACTGCTTTCCAAAGTTATTTAGTTCCTTTCTTTCCCACCACTTCAGTGTGGTTATGTTATTCAGTTGTAGTATAATTAGGCTCATTTGATGTTTGTATTCCTTTTTGATTGTCACCCCATCCCATCCTGGTTGGTTTATTTAATATATGTATATTTATTTATTTATTTGGATATGTGAAACTTTACTATGGTTATGAAAGTCAGAAGAAAAAGGGCAAATTCAGAAGCATCACTACCCCCCTCATCTCTTCTACCTGATTTCCTTTCATCTTCTTTTCCATTCCAGGCTCCTTTAATTTCCTGTCCATATCTGAGGCAATGATTCTCCTTAGTTTCTTATTTATCCTTCTATTTCTTTTGTGTACGTGTGACCAGATACACACATTTTTTATACTCCTGTTTTTTGTACAGAAGAGGTAGCACACTGCCTTTTGCACTTTGCTTGTTTCATTTGACAATATATTCTGGAAATCACTCCTTATTATAGAGCTAAGTATGTTTTTTTAAAGGTTACTCATGCATACTGAAGACTTCATCTAGCATGGCGTTTAAGAAGCATAGTAGTAACAGGGTGCCTGAGTGGCTCAGTTGTTAAGCGTCTGCCTTCAGCTCAGGTCATGATCCCAGGATCCTGGGATTGAGCCCCTCATGGGGCTCCCTGCTCGGAGGGAAGCCTGCTTCTTCCTCTCCCACTCCCCCGCCTGTGTTCCCTTTCTCGCTGTATCTCTGTCAAATAAATAAAAAAAAAAATCTTAAAAAAAAAAAGAAGCATAGTAGTAAAATGCACACCCATGAACACACCACCCCACTAAGGAGAACATTTCCAGTACTTCGTCTCAACCCAGCTCCCAGCTTCCCACCCCTCTAGAGGTAACAACTACCTTGAATTTTGTGTTAGTCATAGTCTTACCTATTTATAAAAATAATTTTATCTCATAAAATATGTCTGTAAACAATATGTTTAATTTTTGAGCTTTATGCAAATGGCCTTGTAGTGTCTATAGTCATCTGGGACTTGTATGACTCAATATTATGTTCCTGAAATCATCTCTGTTGTGGCGTGTAATTGTGAGCCATTCATTTTTGCTGCTGGATAATACTCCTTTTTAAAAATGAGGACAGTTTATTTATGTATTCTAAATGGATATGTGGGTTGTTCCCAGTGTTTGGTATTCAGATACTCACAATGAATAATTTTGTACATGTTTTCTTCATAATGAGGGTTTCTCTAAGGCATAAATTTTAAAATGTAAGCTTGAGTATTGAATTTTATCAAATGCCTTTGGCATCTGTTGCGATGGAGAGTGTGTTTATCTTTCTTTGATTTATTCCTGTGGAAAAGTATACTAATCTGTATTCTAATATTAAATGTTACTTGCATTCGTGGGATGATCCCTTTTAGTCATGGTATGTCACTGTAATGAAATACTGGAGTGTATTCCTTTATATTGAGGATTTTTCTGTCAGTATTCATAAATTAGACTGGTTTGTGGTTTTTGTATCAGTGTTGTGCTGGCATCATAAAAAGGACCAGGAAACTTACTTTGCTGTTCTCTCCTACAGTTTCAGTAGTGTTAGAATTACTCATTTCTTAAAGTCTTGAAAAGATTTGTCCGTGATACATACAGGCTCAATGTTTTGTGAGAGTTTGCTCTTTACTGGCTGTCTCCGTTTAAGTAGGTAAAAGTAATCATGGATTCCAGAGAAATATCTACATAATAAAACTAATAGAGTTGATTTACTAGATCCAAATAGAATTACATGTTCTTCTATCATAGAATAAGTTTTCTTTGTAAGTACTTACACTTCAGCCAACAGAAAAAGACCTCAAAATCTGTAAAGCAGAAGTAAATAGATCAGGTTATTTAAACACTGTGCAGTAAAGCCAGAAATTGTGAACAGAGAAGAAATGAGCAACAAATTATCCTAACAGTCTGTGGTTGGAGATAAAGCACAGTTGCTGACAGGCTATAAATTGTAATTAACATAACTAAAACATGAAATATTTTTAAAAACCTCTGGCACGTGGCCAATAGTGTATTCAAAGGGAAAATTTATGGGTTTATAGATTTTAATTGCTAAATAGGAAAGAATGAAAGTAAATGAATAAATCATGCAACCTCAAGAAGGTAGAAAAAAAGGATGCCTGGGTGACTCAGTCGATTAAATGTCTGCCTTCAGCTTGGGTCATGGTCCTGGAATCCTGGGATTGAGCCCCGAGTCAGGCTCCCTGCTAAGTGGAGAGCCTACTTCTCCCTCTGCCTGCTGCTCTCCCTGTTTGTGCTCTTTCTCACTCTCGCTCTATCTCAAATAAATAAATAAAGTCTTAAAAAAAAAAAAAAAGGTAGAAAAAAGCCTTCTCTAGTCCAGCTTCCCCCAAAAGCAGAACACAGAACAGAAATTTGTGTGCAGGCAGTTTACTCAGGACCGTATTCCAAGGGCAGAGTAGAAGACAAGGGGAATGAAACAAGAGGAAGAGCCAATACAAGGGCACGTTGTCGGGCTGGCTTGTCGACAGGCTACTGGTGCTCAGTTTTGCAGGATCACTGAGGAGCCTTGGAATCTCACATGGGAGACTGAAGGGGAAAGTATTTATCCACTGACCTCTGTCCCCTGTTGGTCATGGGTATTCTTATAGGCATTAACTTCTGCCTTTCAGGACCTAGCAGGTGTCCATGGGTATCTGCAGCTGTCCCCTGCAGGACACCAGAGGAGCCCCAGGGCAGGAATCAGCCATATGTGGTATAGATCCTTGAGGATGCATTGGTGGGTTATACCCGCACAAAGCCGGTCAAAGTCTCTGGCCCTGGACTGAGCCCAGAGGACTTAGAGGGGAACGGAAGGTGTACCTCTCACAGAGGGACCAAGGAAACAAAGAAAGCAGAACTTAATGAGCTAGAAGGAAATAGAAAAGAGTGTTGTTCTCAATAAATAGAAAATTTTGTTCTTTAAAAATAAAACAACATTCAGGCAGACAAACCATTGTTCAAGTTAACTTTATTCATCTGCTCAGGCCACCATACAGAATACCATAGACTGCATGGTTCAAACAACAGAAATTTATTTTCTGTTCCAGAGGCTGGAAGCCCAAGTTTAAGGTGCCAGACCATTTGGCTCTTGGTGAGGGCTCTCCTTGGGTTGCAGGAGAGCAACCTTCTCACTGGGTCTGCATGTGGTAGAAAAAGAACTCTGGTGTCCTTCCTCCTTTTTATAAGGGCACCAGCCCTATCAGAGTAGGGCTCAGATTTATGGCTTTGTTTAACCTTATTACCTCCTCACAGGTTTTATATCCAAATATAGTCACATTGGGGGATAGGACTTCAGCGTAGGAATCTTAAAACACATGTATTCATGTATTCAAAAGTGGGAAAAGCAAAGTAGCTCCAGATAGGGAAGAAGTGGAAAGAATCATGAACCAGTGGTTTCCACAACTCTGCACTCAAGTTGAAATCCTGGAAGACAATGGTATTTTAGGAAAACACGTATTTTCAAGACTAACTTTGGCAGCAGTAAAAACCTGAAAATAAGCAGTCCATATGTTTTGAATACAGTGAACAAGGGTGCTGGGTCCTGGGACCCTAGATGATACAGTGATCCCCTCTCTCAGGGAGCTGAGGCTCTGGCTTCTTCACTCTCAGAGGCTGGAGAACATGAGGAGGCAGCCTGGGACCTCAAAGGTAAGCCTGGGCCATGCGGGAGGCTGGCTTCCCAAGGTCTCTACAGAGATAGTGGGGCTCGTGAGGACACTCAGCTGTGTGAGGGAGCAGGCAGGTTGTGGGGGTTGGGGGGAGTGGGCAGCTGTCTCCTTCAGCTCCCAGGGCCCTGACTCAGGTCTCTGTGGGGGCGAGGGGGCGCAGCCCTGCCAGCTTGGCTTTTCTTGCAGTGTAATCGAGGATGTTGCTTGTTTAGAGAGAAACAAGTAAGTCCCAAGATCTTGGTAATCTTCTATTAAGCTGAATTGTTGCTATGTGGGTCTTTGTTTTATTATACTTTAGGCTCTGAATACACTTTATGTCTACCCTTGTGTGTGTGATATGTGTCAGAATTGTGAAATCCTAGGGTTCCGACAGCATCAGTGTCATGGATGGGAGGGGCTCTGGGCACTGAGCCAGTGAGTGGATCACCCCCTTCTTCATGTGGCAGCGCCTGCTGCACTCCTGTCTGGATAGTGGCTGCCTGCGTCTCACATCTGTGAGGGGCTGTGTGGTTCCTTCTGGGATGGGGCTCACCTCACACTTCTCTCTGTCTTTCCTCAGCTCCAGCCCTGTTCTGAGAGGGAAAGCACGTGATGGCAGCCATGCCCTTGACAGCCTGGCCCCAGGTGAGCTGTGGCTCCTTCAGCTCTTCTTCTGAACAGTTTCAAACTGAAGAACACCGAGAAGGGAAGCCGGTGAGCTTTGTGGTGGAAGCTGGAGGGGCCCTCCTCGCTTCTTCCTGGCACTTGTGAGAAGAGCGGTGATGTGAAGGGATGGAAGCAGCAAGAGAGCATCCCAGAAGGCAGGAGTGAAGTGTTCTGCACACCGAGGTGCTTTGCTCCTCTGGTGACAAGAAAACATGGAAGCTGCCCGTGGGGGGGTGCTCCATTCATGGGTGTGAATGGAGGGGGGTAGCGGAGGACTAGGCCGGGTCATAGGTGAAGAGGAGTAGTGGGACTGGATCATCATGAAGGCTGGCCGTGCCTCTAACTTGGTGGGGGCAGGGAGACGAGAAAAGTGGGGCCCAGAGAGGGGGAAAGAAAGTCCTGTGGGACAAGAAGGATATCTCCCTGTGTCCTGGAGAGGCCTTCAGGGCTTGGGTGCAGGAGCTCCAACTTAGGTCTCTGATAAGAGCTCTGGACCCTCCCCCAGCTCAGAAAAATAAGCATGCACACCACATTCTCCATACAACATCAGGGACTTCATGGATGCCCTGAAGCGCATCCGTGGGCCCCCATGGACTGCAGGTTGGAAATAATGGTAGTCACAGGAACTCCAGTAACATTGTTTGAGGCCTGCTCTCCTGTGGGCACCACACTAGGCACTTGGGTGGATCTCTTAGTCCTGACACCCACCCTCTGAGCTAGGGGCTGTGTTGTGCTCATTCTGCCACAGAAGACACGAAGGCAGCGGGGAGTAGAGAGCCTTGCCCAAGGTCATACAGCCAACGTTTGATTTTTTTTTTTTAAGATTTTTATTTATTTATTTGAGAGAGAATGAGAAAGAGAGCACGAGAAGGCGAGGGCCAGAGGGAGAAGCAGTCCCCCCACAGAGCAGGGAGCCCAATGCGGGACTTGATCCCAGGACTCCAGGATCATGACCCGAGACGAAGGCAGTTGCTTAGCCAACTGAGCCACCAGCCCCCCGCACCCCCCGCACTGTGATTCCTCACTGCACCTCATTATGATATGTGTGCGACCCGTGAAGTTAACATGGTCAGAGTCATGATGGCTTTGTAGGGAATAATTTTTAGGGGTGATTCAAAAAGAAGCTGACCACTTCAGTAAGAATTCCATTGGTCCAGGTTGATGTGAGCTTCATCAAGAAAAGTAGTTGTTAAAGAAAAAGAATCCAGTTCAAGTAATACTTAACATAAAAACTTTAGGATGTTGAGAGTCAAAGGACTGGATGGGGGGGAAAGTAAGGGAGAGGGAGGAGTCAGGAACAGTCCCCAGGGTTCTGGCTGAGGTTTCCTACACACATGGTGGGGGATGTTGGGGTTCAGGAAGAGGCGCCACCTGCCTAGGGTGAGGGCTGGTTGGTGGTGGCGGCAGTGAAGGCATTTAATATTGTTCAGAGAAGTTCTGTGACCCATCCAAGGTCACAGATGAGTGACTTGCAGACTCACACAGAGGTTGGACTAGAATTGCTGATGGCTGGAGATGGCTGGAGAAGGAAGCAAGACAAATCCTGCAGGAGAGGAATTGAGGGCATATCCATGCCAGTGTGTCTCCAAGGTTGTTGGGAAGGGGGCAGAGAGAGAGAAAGTGATCAGAGGCTACAGCTCCCCAAAAGGGAGGCATCAGCCCTGATGGCAGAGCCTGTGCTGAGCACATGGAGTAGTGATGCAGAGAGGAGCAGCTAGAAGGGTGGCCGAGTAGCTGGCCACCCGGAAGGCTGGTCTCCCCCGTTTCCCGCACCTTCTCGGAGAAACAGTGAATTCTTGGGTAAAGTTGAAAAGGACGAGAGGCATGCATGGGAGAGGGTAACAGAAAATGTTGGACTTCCAGCAGACGCCTCTGGAAGCAGAATGGGCCGCTGCCCCCATCTTAGCCAGTCAGGACAGTGCTGAGCTGCTGGTGGTGCTCAGGCAGCTGCACTGCCTTTTGTAGCAGCAGCGGTGACAGCCGGGGACTGGACCAGATGGAGGCCGTAGCTCTTCTTCGAGGGTGGATGGACGTTTTCAGGTGAGGGGAGCAGGATGGAGAATCCAAGATTTCAAGTGGGAATGCTGGTGGGTTGGTCCTGAGCTGCATCTGCCTCTGAGGACGAGGCCTAACGGAAACAGTGGAGTTGCTTCGGGGGAACTTGATTATGGGAATTTTCTTCCTGTCATCCCAACTTAGGATATCGTTTATAAACGTAAAATATGGCATGAGATTTCCTGCCATGAGAGAAGTCAGATATTCTCCATCATTTACTCTCCAGGTGCTATTTCTCAAACCTGTCTCCTTTTCATTAATTCTGTGCTCTTCACAAGCTCCCTCCCCAAGCCCTTATACTGCCCTCTGCCCCTCACTTAGGGCCTGAGCCATGGAATTGGCCCTAGGGCAGCAGGAACCTGTTGTTTCAGAAGTCGGTGACCTTCGAGGACGTGGCTGTGTACTTCACCCAGACGGAATGGGATGGCCTGTCCCCTGCACAGAGGGCCCTGTACAGGGATGTGATGCTGGAGAATTATGGGAATGTGGCCTCCCTGGGTAAGGCCTCTCTCCCCCTGGGACCCGGACTCTGCCAGTTGGGGTTTCCTGGCTTATTGCCCCCTAACAGGTTGCAGGTGGGGTCTTGTAATCCTTTACTGAGTGGGAACCCCAGGGGCTGAGATTCCTAATCCCCCTTGAGTCAGGGGTTGCTGGGAAGGGTGAACCTTAAGCCTTTTTTGGGCCAATACAGAACTTTGCCAGGATTGGTGTGCACTCTCTGCCCTCTAGAAGTTGTGGTTTGGATACAGTGTGGAGAAGAGAAACTTACTGTTTCGCACAGCATTATCTTTGGGTTCACCCTCACCCAACCTGCGTATCTTGAGGCCCTCTGGGCCCAAGTCTGGGCCATTCTCGACTCCTCCCACACCTTCTCAGGCACTCCCCCCCCCCCACATATACCTTCCAAGCCTCCCATCTTTCCAGTTGTCCCCCCCGAGCCCCCTCTTTCCCATAGTCTCTAGGCATGGGATCCCCTAGCAGTCTCTGTTTTGCCTTCCCATTGCCAAGACAGTCTGAGGAGATGCTTAAGAACTCATCTGTGGGAGATTGTTCACCTGTGTCTCCCATTTCTTTTCCCCTAAACAGGATTTTCGCTTCTCAAACCTGCTGTGATCTCACAACTGGAGGGAGCAGGGGAGCTGGGGCGCCCGTCTCCGCTGGTGGCTGGAACAGAAATGGGCCCCCAGGGCCTCTGGGCTGGTAAGGGACGCACAGGCTCCTAATATGGGGGGAAGGTGAGCTCTTTAAGGAGAAGGTCAGCTTAGGCAGCATATAAGCGTGCCACATTTGTGAGCCGGCTGTACCGAGTAAAATTTAAATAAGTGATGATTTACAAAGATAGGTACAGTTGGACCTCGTTTTCTAGTTTGTTGTTTCTTTCTGATTCCAAGAACAGATCTTGTTTCAGATGCCTCATTCTGATTCTTTCCAGTCCTAATTTTGGAATTCTGCCTTTCTCAGATGAAATTAATGGATGCCGTGTTTAGGTCCTTGCCACTTCTAAGCATTGTATACTTAATGTGAGAGATGGAGAATTAACAGTCTTTTTATACAGAAACACAGAATAGCCTGGCAGTTAAAAGACAGTCTTTGGAGTAGACTTCCGTGAGGTACCATCCTGACTGCTCTTCCTAGTTATATGACTTCCTACCTGTGACTTTAAGCAGGTCCGTTATTTGGGTTCTCTAAGGTTCAGTGTTTTTATCCCTGAAAATAGAGTAATAAAATGAGAAAATAGTGCTGGTCTTATGGATTGAGGATTACATGAGATAATACATATTAAGTGCATGACTTGTAGTGTGTGCTCAATGAAGTATTAGTTTTTATTAGGTTTATTTGGGGCGGGGAGGAGACAGTTATATAGTAAGCTGTGGGAAATAAGGTGGAAAGGAGAAAGTGCTCTCAATTCAGTGCTTCTCAAATGATACGCAAATGAATCACTTGGGTGTCTTGCAAATATGCATATTATCATTTAGTAAGTCTGGCATAGGGCCAAGATTCTGCATTTCTGTTAATTCTCAGATTCTGCCAGTGTTTCTGGTTCCTAGACCATACTTGAAGTAGCATGCTACTCGTTGGCTTAAGCAGAGTAGTTGCGAGATGATTTCCCATTTCCCACTTGTATCTTTTCAGTGAATCCTTCTTTTTAAAAAGACAGTTTCAGGGGATGCCTGGGTGGCTCAGTGGGTTAAGCCGCTGCCTTCGGCTCAGGTCATGATCCCAGCATCCTGGGATTGAGTCCCGCATCGGGCTCCTTGCTCGACAGGGAGCCTGCTTCTCTTTCCGCCTCTGCCTGCCTCTCTGCCTGCTTGTGTGCTCTCTCTCTCTTTCTGACAAATAAATAAAATCTTTAAAAAAAAAAAAAAGGGACGTCTGGGTGGCTCAGTGGGTTAAGCTGATGCCTTTGGCTTGGGTCATGATCCCGGGGTCCTGGGATCGAGTCCCGCATGGGCTCCTTGCTCGGCGGGAAGCCTGCTTCTCTCTCCGCCTCTGCCTGCCTCTCTGCCTACTTGTGTGCTCTCTCTCTCTCCTTCCCTCTGACAAATTAAAAAAAAAAAAAAAAAAAGACAGTTTCAGGGGACCTGGGTGGCTCAGTTGGTTAAGTGGCTGCCTTCAGCTCAGGTCATGATCTCAGCAGGGAGCCTACTTCTCCCCCTGCTTGTGTTCTCTCTCTCTCTCTCTTAAGTAAATAAAATATTTTTCAAAAAATAAAATAAGTAAAATAAAAAGATAGTTCCAGTGGATTTTTGTTCCTTGTGACCATTCAGCCAGATGATCCCTGACCAAGGAAGACATGTTTTGCAAAATGAGGGCTTTAAAGCACATTGCATATAGGAGGAAAAAGAAATAATGCTGTGGAGCTCCTCAGAGGAGTCTGGATTTCATTCTGTAGTTAGCAGAAAATCCCAAAGTCTTAGAAGTTTTCGAATAACCATCATGATCTATGCTGAAAATGGAAACATTAATTAGTGTGTGAAGGTTAATTGGAGCAAGGAATCAAATGGGTTTTAGGCTGACAGAAGGGGAAGGTAGGTACAGGGCACAAGGCCCATGTCAGCAGAGTGGACTGTCTTTTTTTAATTTTTTTTAATTTTTTTTTAAAAGATTTTATTTATTTGACAGAAATCACAAGCAGGTGGAGAGGCAGGCAGAGAGAGAGGGGGAAGCAGGCTCCCTGCCGGCCAGAGAACCCGATATGGGGCTCGATCCCAGGACCCTGAGACCATGACCTGAGCCGAAGGCAGAGGCTCAACCCACTGAGCCACCCAGGCGCCCCTGGACTGTCTTTTAAAAAAACTTTCAGGGGCGCCCCGGTGGCTCAGTCGGTTCAGCGGCTGCCTTCAGCTCAGGTCATGATCCCAGGGTCCTGGGATTGAGTCCCACATTGGGCTCCCTGCTTGGCAAAGAGCTTGCTTCTCCCTCTCCCTCTGCCTGCCGCTCTGCCTACTTGTGCTCTCTATCTCTCTGTCAAATAAATAAAATCTTTAAAAAAATAAAAAAGCTTTCAGAAGTCCCATCCGGTGACTTCTGTTAAAATCTCATTTGCTGGAACTGTCTTATGGCCCCCCTACTGTCTATGTCTTATACTGCAAGAGTGTGGAAAATACAGTTTTTAGCTGTAGTTTTTATAGCTACCTCAAAAAAATTAGAAAACATGTTAGTAAGGAAGAAAGGGAGAATGGATAGCATCTGCCACACTATAGGATTTGGTAAATAGAAGGTCACTAGTATAGAAAAATTGGCAAAAAATGTAAATGTGATCCACATAAGAAGTACAAATTTTAATAAATGTGAAAAATCTTCACCCTCTTAGAAACCGATGAAATGCATATTAAAATACAGATGTTCCACCTAACACACTTGACATAGGTAGGCTGGGTCCAAGGACCCAGGGGTTGGGGGGGGACTCCTGCAGGACCAGCCAAGAGGGTCCTGGGCTTTGAGCAGGACAGAAATCAAGTGCAAGCCAGGAGGAAGTGAGAGCAGAGTTTATTGAATAGCATAAGTGATAGAATATAGCAGATGCAGTGTTTGGGAGACTCAGAGAGGTAAAGAGAGTGAGTGTCTTTGCTTGGGGTCTAGGGTTTTTACTGAGGATTGGGGTGGGTCCAGTATACATGTCCTCTTCAGACACCCAGGAACTGGTCAGAACAAAGGCAAGTGCCTAGGTGTCCTCCATAAAGCACTTATTATCTGGAGCTAGGTGCTTTTGGCATCAAGAGTTCTAGATTCAGTGGTCTAGAAAACGTACGTGACGACCCCGCTTGGTCATTAGATGTTATCACCTGTGCTGGAAGACTCGAAAAAATCATAACTCCTTGACCCTTATAAGAAGGACATAAATCATTTGTACTGTAAGGCATGTACAAGGCAGGGGTACAGGTCCTAGCAAGAATAGAAGCAGGAAAATAAACAAAAAGCAGTTTTTCATGGAGTTCCTTCAGTTTCCCTAATTCATACAGAGAACAGTTATATTGATGGAGAGAATACACCAAACTGGAATAGACTTTTTTTTAAGATTTTATTCATTTATTTGACAGAGATCACAAGTAGGCAGAGAGGCAGGCAGAGAGAGAGGAGGAAGCAGGCTCCCCGCTGAGCAGAGAGCTCGACGCGGGGCTCGATCCCAGGACCCTGGGATCATGACCTGAGCCGAAGGCAGAGGCTTTAACCCACTGAGCCACCCAGGCGCCTCTGGAATAGACTTTTGGAGGGGAATGTGAATCAGTAGTCTTTCTAGAAAGTACTTTAGCAGTACATATCAAGAGCCTTTTAAAGTCTGTCCTTGATAGTCTGGATATTCTCTCCTAGACTATCTTAATAAAGTAATCAGAGATACAGACAAAGATGTACATGCACAAAAGTTCATCATAATTTTATATAATAAAATGTTGGAAATAACATTTCCAACAGACATTCAGTATAGAGACATTCAGTATAAAGAGAATTGGTTAAATTAAGAAAGCTCTACAGGATGGAATGCTATTTTAAAAATATTTTTATAGGTGCGCCTGGGTGGCTCAGTGGGTTAAAGCCTCTGCCTTTGGCTTGGGTCATGATCTCAGGGTCCTAGGATCAAAGCCTGACATCGGGTTCTGTGCTCAGCAGGGAGCCTGCTTCCCCTTCTCTCTCTCCGCCTGCCTCTCTGCCTACTTGTGATCTCTGTCAAATGAATAAATAAAATCTTTAAAAAAAAATTTTTTTTTACAAACTAAAGATACTGGAAGTGTTAAGGAAAAAAATATTTTCAATTTTGAATAAAAATGGGAGATGAAAAAACAGAGGCAGCATTTTGAGGTCAGTTTTGAGAAGTTTGGGAACAAAGACATCCCTAGCTCTATTGGGACTATAAGGATTCCAAAAAGAATGTTAGGAACAGGAGCTGCTGGGTGGTTCAGTCCCCCTGCCTTCAGCTCAGGTCATAATCTTGGGGTCCTGGGATTGAGCCCCGTGTCAGGCTCTCTGCTCAGTGGGAAGCCTGCTTCTCCCTCTCCCTCTGCCTCTCCCCCTGCTTATGTGCTTTCTCTGTAAAATGAATGGGTAAAATCTTAAAAAAAAAAAAAAAAAGAAGAAGAAGAAGAACATTAGGGACTCACCAGTTTCGGGATTGAGGGAAGAAGGAAAGGCAAGGAGAGTTCTGCAGTGTTCTGGAGGGGGCGGGAAGAGATGGATCAAAGGGATAAAGTGGGCCTAAAGACTGTTACTCTGAGGAGAGAAAAAAGAAGGTGAAGGAGGAATTTTGGAAAGCCATGAGTTTAAGTTCTAAAACAAAACAAAGTTCTTTCCCTTTCACCTCCTGGTGCTGCAGACTCTTGCCATCCTCAGTGTTGCTATATGTTGTTGGATCTTGTGCCTTTTCCTTCTTAAGCAGTTTCCATTTTTATCAACAAGGGACTTAAGGACATGGGGATAGCAGAGAAAAAACTGCAGAGTATAGTAAAGTGTGGAGTCGTGGAAAGAATGCTCATCTGGTGGATAAAACCTAGGATTTTATTCCATTGCTGTCCCACTTAACCTTTATGTTACTGGTTATTAGAGGTTGCATAGAGGTTGGTAATCTTTTGAAATTATTCATGCTCAAAACTGTATAGGAAGTGTGTAAAGCACATTGGAGAACAAAGTCTCCCAGATTTCCTGTACTAATTTGCTCAGTTTCTTGTGTATTCTTCCAGGAGTTTTCTAGGCATGCCCATACAAATATATATGTATATATTGGCACATTTTATTTTTCCTTCATACAAATGGAGTCTGCCTTACATCCATTTGTCAGCTTGTTTTTCCATTTAACAGTGTACCTTGGACATCTTTTCACATCAGCACATATGGATTTGTTACTTCCTTCCTTCCTTTTTTTTCTTTTTTAAACCAGCTACATATTATTCTACTTTATCGATGAACCTTAGATTCTTTGACCTAGTTTGATGATTTTCAAGAAACCCTTGATTAACTAAGATTCTTTATTCCTTTTACCATAGTTCTTTTCTCTAACATGGTTCTTACATGATGTTTTATGTTTTCTGGGTTTTTTTAGTAGTAGATATTGATATCCAGACTGACAATAATTTGACAAAGGAAGTGTATGAAGAAAAACACAATACATCATTTGAACTTCAGGGGCACTTTTCCCAGGGGACAGACTTTTCAGACACCTGTATTCTAGAGAAACAGCAGGAAGTCCATTTAGTAGGAAGCATGAAGAAAGAAAATAGCGTCATTGACGAAACAGTGAAAGATGACACCAGCCCTGTGGAGGAGTGTTTGTTTAGTCAGAGTCCAAACTTGGGTCAGTGTCACACCGTCAACACTGGAGAGCAGCATCCTGAATGTATAGGATTGGAGAGAACCCTCAGCTTTGACACAAAACTTATTCAGCATGGAATAATTAATTCTGGAGAAAGACCTTTTAAATGTGAAGAATTAGTGGAAACCTTCAGGTGTAACTCTCAGCATCAAGATGGCCACACTGGGGAGAAGCCCTATCAGTGTAAAGAGTGTGGCAAAGCCTTTAGCATTAATGCAAAATTAATTTGGCATCAGAGACTTCACAGTGGGGAGAAACCCTTCAAATGTGTGGAGTGTGGGAAAAGCTTCAGTTACAGTTCCCATTATATCACACATCAGACAATCCACAGCGGGGAGAAGCCCTATCAGTGCAAGGTGTGTGGGAAGGCCTTCAGCGTGAATGGGAGTCTAAGTCGCCATCAGAGAATCCATACAGGAGAGAAGCCCTATCAGTGCAAGGAGTGTGGAAGTGGTTTCAGCTGTAGTTCTGCATACATCACACACCAGAGGGTCCACACTGGAGAGAAGCCTTACGAGTGCAATGACTGTGGGAAAGCTTTCAATGTAAATGCAAAATTAATTCAACATCAGAGGATCCACACTGGAGAGAAACCTTACGAGTGTAATGAATGTGGGAAAGGCTTCAGGTGCAGCTCCCAGCTGCGGCAGCATCAGAGCGTCCACACTGGGGAGAAGCCCTATCAGTGTAAGGAGTGTGCAAAAGCCTTCAGTAATAATGCAAAACTCATTCAACATCAAAGAATCCACACAGGCGAGAAGCCCTATGAGTGTACTGAATGTGGAAAAGCCTTTAGTGTCAAAGGGAAGTTAATCCAGCACCAGAGAATTCACACAGGTGAGAAACCCTATGGGTGTAACGAATGTGGGAAAGCCTTCAGGTGTAACTCCCAGCTGCGGCAGCATCTGAGAATCCACACCGGGGAGAAGCCCTATGAGTGCAGTGAGTGTGGAAAGGCCTTCAGTGTTAATGCAAAACTAATGCAGCATCAGAGGATTCATACAGGGGAGAAACCCTTTGAATGTAATGAGTGTGGGAAATGCTTTACTTCTAAAAGAAACCTGCTTGATCATCACCGAATCCATACTGGAGAAAAGCCTTATCAATGTAAGGAATGTGGGAAAGCCTTCAGTATCAATGCCAAACTAACGAGGCATCAGAGAATACACACTGGGGAGAAACCTTTCAAATGTATGGAATGTGCAAAAGCATTTAGCTGTAGTTCTGACTATATTGTACATCAGAGGATCCACACTGGAGAGAAACCCTTTCAGTGTAAGGAGTGTGGAAAGGCCTTCCACGTTAATGCCCATTTAATTCGGCATCAGAGAAGCCACACTGGGGAGAAACCATTCAGATGTATGGAGTGTGGCAAAGGGTTCAGCTATAGTTCTGACTGTATTATACATCAGACTGTCCATACTTGGAAGAAACCCTACGTGTGTAATGTGTGTGGGAAAGCCTTCAGGTTTAGCTTCCAACTCGCTCAGCATCAGAGTGTCCATAGTGAAGGAAAATCCTAATTAGAAGGATGTAGAAAACTCTGGATCAAGTATCATCAGATTCACTGTGGTGGAAAACCTTGAGGGAAATGAATATGGCATCTTCCCATGGAAACACATCTTTCCCCTCTTTTAAAATCAGGAATGATGACTGGTTAAAAAGTAACAACCAAAAATATATAGCTTGTCTTACACTGACAACCAATTAGAAAATATGATGAAAAGATCCCATTCCCAACATCACCAAGAAAAGTGGCTCTCCTGGGAATAAACGTAAGTGTTATACAGGATTTATATGGAGAAAGAAATTGCCACTGAGGGCCACAAAAGGAAAAAAAAGGGAGAGAGGGAAACCTTGTTCTTGGATAGGAAGACTCATGAAGATCCTCCCTCTACCTAAATTTACTTCCCTTTCATTTTGGACACCAAGCATGTATCACTTTTGTAAAGAGGATAAACAATAAAGAATTCCTTAGAAAGAAAAGATGAGTAAATTCTTTATGTTCATGGAAGGGAGAAAACCTTTCATAAGCATCATATGAAAGCTAGAAACCAACCATAAGGGAAAATATCAATACACTGGCTTTTCAAAATTAAATATTTATTTCCTTGATAACCCCAAATAAAGTTAAAAGATAAAGCACAAAAAGCAGAAATACCTTTGTGCAATTTATAAATCTTTAATATGTAAAGGTAGATTTTATAATCAAGAGAAAAGTAATCTAATAAAACCCAGAAAAATGACATCAGCAGGAAGTTTTAAAAAATATCAAAATAATAAAGAGATGTTCAGTCTCAGTCTTCTAAGGATTGAAAATGAAACATGCACAGGGTCATACACAGGGAGCCCTCCGACCTCTCTTCCACAGACCTGCCAACACACGCACACATAGCCACAATGTCCCCTATGTATGCAGAGACAGTACACCCCCAGAGGCCACTGACACCTGCCCTTGCATGTTCTGTAGCTCAAGCAACCAGTGTTGGCTAGGGATGCTATCTTGAATATTTCAAAGGAACCATTCCTGTTAGAAAGCTAATGATGAAGTATAGGACCCCAGCAGAGTGTCAGGGGGATGCCATTGTGTGTAACTCCCACCACTCTGTCCCGAGGCTCCTGGGAGCTGAGCAAGGGTGGAGGCCAGACCCTGGAGCCCCGAGAACATAGGAAGGAATATGGCCTTTCTTCCCACTGACTATCTGACCCTGCTCCTCTGGCAGTTCCACATGACACGCTAAGACCCAAAAGTGCCCCAAGCTATGGTGTCCAAGTTTTTCATTTACTTAGAAACAGGCCCAGAGATGGATGGCACTACCTCTGGTCACACAGCAAATCAGCTGCTCAGTGGTCCATTTACCCAGGCCATGGCACTCCCCAAACCATCCTGGTCCACGAGCAGCCACTAGTTGGGTTTCTACCCAGCTAGTCCTGGTCCTGGCTCCCAGCAGGATCTGGCAGTTTCTCTGACATGGCAAGACCAAGGTGGGGATTCTAGGAGGGTCAAGAACCACTAAGGACAGAACCTACTGTCTGGGATTGGCTACCAGTGTCCTATGTGACCATGGTCTCTCTCTGGGTCTCAGGCTCTTGTCAGTGCAGGGTAAGGGCTGGTCCCAGAATTCAAGGCCCTTCCCACCCAGGTGGTCCTTGAGGGTTTTCTTCCTCTCTGTAGGTTTGTTAGTGTCCAGGACAGGTCCTTTGCTCAGAGCCTAAGAACAAAAGAAGAAAGATACCTGCAGAACCTCATGAAGTCACATGGCTCCATCACCCAGTAGTCCTGCCATCTTGAATCCTCAGTGCTCTTTACTGCAGCCCAGAGCTGGCTGGAAGCCTTACCAGAAACAAAGGAGCCGTGGCACTGGAGACCTCTGTCCCCTTACAAAAGCTCTTCTCTTTTTCTGAATTGGATCTGTGGGCCTGGAAAGGCCAGGATTAAATAAAGCCTTTCTCCCTTAGTCCTGGTCAGTGTGTTCTATCCCTATAGCACACCTTTCCAGCCTGGCCGGTCACACACTGGAAGGGCCCTCAGAGAACATCTGGTCCTGCCCTGTCCAGGTCGGCCGGATAAATTGCCACGTCCAGGTCAGAGGAAAATGGCTGTCCACGGTCGCCCAGCAGGTCAAGGGACAAGCTGGGGAGAAAGGCCAAAGCAGGACAAGGCTTCAGTGTCATCTGGGGGAAATAAAAAATATTTTTATTTTTTAGACGCCCAGCACAGCTACTGCCGGGCTGGTATCCCTCTCCTCCTGGCACTGGCTGGGGGTTGTGAGAAGAGGCTTCTTCTGGACCTCTACCTCTGAGGTCCCCACTTTCCCCAACCACAACCCCACTCTGTGCCATCCTGTCTCTTGGTAGGGACCTGAGGCTACACTTCCCCTTCCACAGACCAAGTCTGACCAACGCTGGCCAATAGAAGATGAGGCCAACCTCGGTGGTCTGTAGTCCCCAGCCTACAGGCCGGGAGAGCTCCCTGCAGTCCCTTCCCCCAGCTCTCAGGCCGGGGCGCTGGCAGACCACGTGGTCCCCAGCAAATCCAATTCATGCCAGGGCTCCCGGGCTCTAGCCCTGGGTTTGAGCCCACTCTGCTGGGCCCCTGGCTGCTCCACCTGTCCTCAGACTGCCAGCGGCCCGAGCCTCTCTTCTGCTCCAGCTCTCCCTGCCACCACTTGCCAGCCCTGGGTGGCTCTGGTGATTCTGCAGTGTGAAACCCCCCCCTTGCCGGCCACCGAAATCCCACCCGCGCTCAGCCGAAGCACAGCCTCCAGGAAACCCCCGCGCTGCTCCGCCGACCTCGCCCAGCCAGCCACGGTAAGGGGCAGTTGGCCACCCGTTCCGCGTGTCGGCCACCCTCCTTTGGCCTGCGAGCCCTTGGCCCACGTGTTCCCAGCGTAGGGACCCGAGGCTCCGGATCCCAGCCTCCCGGGGCCACCGCGCGTGGGTAGGGGGCCAGGTGACGGCTTTCTGCGGCCGCCTGACCCGGGCCCGCACCCGCGCGCCTTCCCGCCCTGGCACTATTTTCGCTTCTGTGTGAGAGGGGGCCGGGGCTCCGGGCCTGCGCGCGTCCAGGGCCCTGCGACCTGCACTTGGGCATGAGAAGCCATTAGCAGCCAGTGGCCGCCAGCCTCGGGCCCCTGCTGGCCCCGGTGGCCGGTTCTCTCCCTGCAGGGCTCGAGCCCGCTCCCGCTCTCCCCAGAACCGCCACGGTGAGGCTGCAGGCCGCGGGCGGCTCCTCCCTGCCCTGATCCCCGGGGCATCCCCGGAGCAGAGTCCTGGGGCTGCTGAGTCTGACCTCTCGGTGGCAGCTCTCCCGGAGATCCGGGGAGATCCGGCGGGGGTGGGGGTGGGGTGGACCTGACCTTAGACGCCAGGCAGGGCGGGGTCCGAAGGACCCTTAGAACGCTTAGGCCAGCGTACTGCAAACTTCTCAAGAAGCAGATCCCCCTCGACCCATCCCCTCTTCCCCGCTGCCCACCCCACAGGGAAATCTTAGAGGCGCATATTGTATACTCTTAAGTAGAGTCTCTGTGGAAGACCGGGGGAGGGGGGCAGTTGCCAGAAGGTCCCAGAGTCAAGGGCAGGGGTTTTGCTTAAGGACGATGCCATGGAAGGTAAGAGGGGATACAGGGCGGAAATCGGAATGCGTTCCACAGGATCCAAGATTCCCCCGCAGGGCCACGGATGTGAGGTGGCTGGGAAGAACAATAGATGAGGCAGATGGGGTCCACGGCCGGGCTCCCCCGGGAAGGGCACATAGTAAAGAATGGTGAGTTGGCCTCCCCATGACAGTGGGGGAGGAGAGTTTGTACAGGCAGCAGAGGCCTAGTCATGCTTTGCCCTGTCCCTTCTGCCGGGAGGGCTCTTCCCTGCCTTCAGACTGAGCTCACTCAGCCCAACTCCACACCCGCCTTGCTGGCCTCCCTGGTCTCCTTAGCCAGCACTGGGTGCCCTGCTGTGTCCTCCACCAGCTCTCCGAGCCCTCCCTCCACCTGAAGTTGCTGTTTTACGACCTCATCCTGTGGACCACGAAATCCCGGGGGGGGGGGGGGTACAGCTAACCGGGCTAGGCCAGACCTTGCTGGTTGAATCATTTCAGTTGAGCGGATAATGTTAGTGAGTCAGTAAGGGAAGAAGTGCTTCGTGCCCGTGTTTATATGGTTTATATGTCTTCATCAACAATGGGTGTCCAGGTGAATTCTCAGGGAGGCTCTCATGCTGAAAGAGAAATAAATGCCCGGGCTTGGGAGCCATCAGACAAGCAGAGCCATCAAGCGCACGGGCCTAGGAGCGCAAACATCTTAGAATTTGGTTGCTCTCCAGTTGCCCACCAGAGGGCGCTCCACCCCCAAATAGAGATCTGGAGGCTGACTTTGGAGATCCCGCTCTGGGGACTCAAGTTCTCCGACCTCAGTGTTTGCCCCCTTCCCCGGCCCTGCCCCGGGTGCTGCTGCGCACGGTCCCCGCCCCCAAGCTGCCATTAGACTATAGCTGGCCAGGGTGTCTGGGGACAGGGGCACCTGCAAGTGCCTGGCTTTTTTCCTCCGGGAGCAAAGGTTAAGAAAACCACCAGCTAAACTGCCTGGTGTTTGTTAGATGAAGGAGGAGGAAAAAAATGCTGTGGGAACTCGCAAGGTCTCTAATTCAAGACACAATGACAGTTTTCATTTCTTTATGGTGGTTAAATACACATAACATAAAACTGACCATTTAAACTATCTCAGAGTGTCTAATTCAGTAGCATTAGGTACATTCACCACCACCTAGTTTCAGATCTTTTTCATCAACCCGAAAGGAATCCCTTATTTAAAAAGCCGTCTTCCATCCCCAGCGCCTGGCAAGCACTAGTCTGCTCTCTGTCTCTGTGGATTTGCCTATTCTGGGTATTTCATGTGAATGGAATCAGACAGTATGTGGCCTTTGTGTCTGGCTTCTTTCACTTAGTGTCATGTTATCAAGGTTCCCCGACATTGTAGCATGAATCGGCACTTCCTACTGGCAACTAATAAGTCATTGTGTGGATATAGCACATTTCGCTTATCCATCCATCTCTTGATGGGCACTTGGGTTGTTAGCTTCTGTTTTCAATTCTCTCGGGTATATACCTAGGCGTGGAATGGCCAGTTTATGTGGTAATTCTGTGTTTAACTTTTTGAGGAACTGCCAAACTTTTTTCTACGGGGGCTGCACCAGTTTACGTTCCCACCGAGAGTGCCCAGGCATTCCAGTTTCTCCACATCCTCATCAACATTTATTATTTACTGTAATTTGTGTTGTTGTTCTATCCATCCTAGTGGGTGTGAAGAGGATCTTGCTATGGATTTGATTTCTATTTCCCTGATGAGTCCTAATGTTGGGCATCTTTTTTTTTTTTCAACATTTAAAAAATTATTTCTTTGACAGAGAGAGATACAGCGAGAGAGGGAACACAAGCAGGGGGAGTGGGAGAGGGAGAAGTAGGCTTCCCACTGAGCAGGGAGCCCGACTCAGGGCTCAATCCCAAGACCCTGGAATCATGACCTGAGCTGAAGGCAGACACTTAACGAATTTAAGGAAATGTTTCTTATATAAGACTCAAAAAAAAAAAAAAAAAAGAAAAAGAAAAAAGGGCTAACCTTAAAAGACTAGATAAGCTGCGCTGAATTAAAATTAAGAGCTTCTGTTCATCTACAGACACCATTAGGAGAGCTCAAAGGCCAGCCCCAGACTGGCTGGAGACACAGCCGGGGCATATGTTCTGCCAAAGGATGTGTAGGCAGAGCAGAGAAAGAACCCCCAGGATTCAGTACAGCTGCCTCACAAACATATTTTTAAAAATAACGTAGGCCTGGCTTTGGACCCTAGCTCTTCTCACCTGTTCAGTGAGATCCTGTCCACGAGGTTCTGAGCCCCAGAATTAATTCTTGTATTTCCAAACTGGGGATAAAATCCCTGCCTCACTGTTGTGTTTCCTGTAAGAATCAAAAAAGGGACTAATTTCCCAAAAATGGATCATCGGTCAGCTGGGGAATTTTATCAATAGCCCTCTATCCCTCCCTCACACATCGGAGCTCCCCAAGGACTTGGGGCAGGTGTCGGGCTGGTCTGGAGTAACTTGTTCAGAGTACAGGGGAGTGTAACTGTGATATGTGAGTGACAAAGAACAACATTCCCGGCTGAGGGAACAACATGAGAGAAGTGTGAGGGTGGAAAGGTACAGTCAAGTTTTTGGGGGGTCGGGTTAAGGTACAATCAGGGGAAAAGTGAGAACAGGCTGGGTTTGGCAGGGGGACAGATCTTAAATACCGGACCAAGGCTAATGCCAGGCATTATCTGGAAGGCCACAGGCAACCCTAAAAGTTTTTGGGACAAGGGGTGTATAAATGATGGGAAACGAGGGAGTGACAGAGAGCTTTGGAGATGAGAGATGAGGGGTAGTAAAAGATTTCTCTGTACCCAGCAGCCATATCAGGAATTCTGCTTCGAAAGAAGGAAGAAAGGAATCGGAGTGGAAGAGAGTATGTATTCAGTGGGAGGGGTGGGCCAGAGGCAGGGGGTGCATGAGGCAGGGGAGAAGAGCAGGAGGGGATCATGCTTCACCTCCTGCTCACTCCTGTAGAAAGGGGCCACCAGAGAGGGACTGGCTGAGGTTCTCAAATGGGGCACCCGGAGCTTGTTGGAAACAGTCTGGGTCCCCACCCCACGCCAACAGAATTAGGGTCTCTGGGGTGGGCCCTGCACTCCTTGGGATTCAGATGAGTGCTCAAATTTGAGACCGGGCCTGGCCTGATAAGACAGCCACTGAGGAGAAAGGCCTCTCTGGTCTTCCCTTTCAGAGATGCTGGTGAAAGACAAAGGGTCACAGAGCCAGGCACGTTCAGGGCAGCAGAGGTGGCCCCCCTTCTCTCCCTCCCTAGCCCATAGTGGCCTCAGCCTAAGCCAGGCTTCACCCTAAGGGGGTGCACCTGGAGATGAGAATCTGCACCCCCTCCTAGGGACAGCTCAAGCAGCTCTCCGTCTTCCCACAAACACTGGCTCTTGGGGCCAGCCTGAGCCCGAGCCCTTAAAACTTTCTCCATCTTGCCTCCTGCCCTTGATTTTGCTTGGCGGACCCCCATCCCATCCCTCTCCCAAGGCCACGGGGGCTAATAGGAAGAGGCTGGTGGTGGCCACGCCCTGGAAGACACCTGCCCCAGGTTCTGACCCAGGGCTTGATTATCAATTAGACTAAGGTTTAAAAATAGCAGCCCTGCAGGGGAGGCGGCTGTGCCTGGGCGTGGGAGGGAGGGTCCTAGCTCGGTTGGTCTCGGTTCTGCGGCCTTCCCTTCTCCGGCTTTGACCTTCTGCCTTCATGGGTGAGTTTCCTGCCAGTGAGGGGATTGGTGAGGGCTGGACTTGCTGGCAGGAGGGACCCGTTCCCCCCTTCCCTCCACAACTAACTAACATTTTGTACTGAAGCTTGCGCAAGAGTTGCCAGTAAGGGGAGGGGTCTCTGCAGTTCCAGCTCTGAGGCGAGAGCAGAAGGGATTTCAGTGATGTTGATTCTTCCCTCTGCTCTTTCTAGAAAACCTTGTCTTACTCTTAGGGTGAAGTCCTCTTCATATGTGAGATCCTGGCTAATGGCCTCACTGCCTTTAAGCTTCACCTGAAGGCCTCTTGCTCATCCCTTCCTGCCCATCCTCACCACACTGGCCCCGGGGCAGTTGGGGGGCGGGGTGCTCTGCGAGTCGGCCCACTTCGAGGAGCCTCATGCGTGTCAGGGTGAATATGTTAAAATTTTTAAACAAGCACCTAGGCATCATGAGGACCCCAAATTGTCCTTTGGGGGAAGATGAGAAAGAAGGATTTGGTCAAGAAAAAGACTCCCAGTCTAGCAATTTTAAATTTAGGTTCAAAGAGCCACACCTGTGCAGAAACTGCCCCAAGTTGGGCAGAGACCCTTCTTCCTCCCGCTCTTCTTGCCCACGTGGCAATTTGCATTCCCAAAGGCAACTCCTCCTCCTAGGTTCCCAGGGGCACACAAACATGCAAAGACGGGTTCTAATGGCCATCCTCCTCTCACACCAAAGCTGCATATTAGGCACTTTGTTCTGAACCTTGGATCCATCCCTCCCCTCATTGACCCACCTGGAAATTTTCCTGGTCCTCCAAGTTGTGTCCTTCTTATTTTTCACAGCAGTTTCGTATTCGAGGTGATGCAGGTCCTGTAACGTTTCACCGGTCCCTTCCCGGTGGCTGCGGGGTTTGTCACCAGTCCCTTCCTGTGGACGGAGGTCTGACCAGTCACCTGCTGTCCCGGCCGGCGCTGGTCCCGGCCGGCGCTGCGGCTAGAGCCTCATGTTGCCTGGACTTCAGTGTTAGGTCAGAGGGCAACGGCCTTTGTACCATTTTTGTTTTTTTTTTTTTTTTTTCGTACTAGAGGGAAGAATTTTGTCCTAGAGGGAAGAATCAAGTGGCTGAAGAAGTGGCTGGTGGGGAGGCAGGAAGGAGACTGTTCAGAGCCAGACCTGGGCAGGGTGGGCAGGGAGGAGGAGGTGGATTTGAACCTTTTCCTTGTGCTTTCTAGTTATTTGTTCACCTGAGCTTCAGTTTTTAAAATATGTAAAATGTGGGGAGGATGCTGTGGGATCACCTGTGTCAAGTGTTTACTTCAAGGCCAGACGCAGAGCGAGAGAGCTCGAGGCGTGCAGAGTAGCGGCGTGTGGCAATACAGCTGCCCGACATGGTCTCTGGGGTGACTGCTGGTGCATGTGGGGAGCGTGGGGTCTCAGAGCAAGGACCGAGCTTGGTGGGCCGGCATTGGATCCCCGGGCTGGATCCCTTCCCTAGCCGCGCCCTTCGTTTTGTCCCTGAGCTGCTGTGCTCCACTGTGGAACACTGGGGCTCCCCGTTGGGAGGCCTGGAGGGAGAAGGCATGTGGTCTGCCTCAGGTCCTCAAAGCTCCGGTCCCCGGCACAGTCCACAGATGAATGCACTCGCTGCCATGACAGGGCTGCCGCTAGCCGCACAGGATTCTGAGTAGTCGACCCGCATGCTTCCGTTCATTCCTCAGAATTACCCCGTAGGGCAGGAGAGCCGAATAGCCCCACCAGCCAGCCCCTGGGTCATGACGGGGCCTAGCTCCATCCAAACAGATCCTCATGTTTGCCGCACGCCTCTGGGTTCTCCCACGCTGCCCCCTCAAGGCAGGGAAGGAGCCTGTGACACGAGCAGAGTTGCCCCATGTTCACACTGGGCATGAGTCCTCCGTGGAGAGGTATGGTGCCAGACTAAAGGGTGACTTGGATTTCGTAGGACTGGAAATGTCATCTGTGGGTCTGGAAGGAAAAACAAGCACCCGCTACTTGTGGGACACTTTCGCCCTTAACACCATCACTGCCAACATGTAGGATAAAACGCTGGTCAGCAGCCAGTCTTTGGCATCCTCTCGGCAGCACAGTGCTCTCAGACCCTCGCAAACAGACCCTCAGCAGGGCCCATGCGTGTATCTGCGTCTCTGTTCTCTTGCTGCAGGAGCTCAGGACGAATTGGCTTCCCAGGTGCTGTTCGAACAGCCCTAGGACCGGGTGACTAGGGGACTGCACTGATCTGAGAGCATGAATCGAGAGAAGGATGAGGCGTTGTTTCGTATACTCAGTATTTATGATGAGCCAGAGGAGATGAGGAACATGCTGGAACGCTCTGGCATTTCCTCCCAGCGTGAGCACCAAGCACAGCCCCAACCAGAGGGGGTGTATGGGATGCCCCAGCAGGCTCCCGGTTCCCTGACACAGCGCGGCCTTTTTTGTCAGGAGATGAGCGCCGGGACCCCACAGCAGTGGGTCCTCCAGACTCTGGGCAGATCTGAGCTCGGGGCCAGTTGTCTCCCCCAGGCGGAGCCAGAAGCAGCCGCAGAGCTGGACCCCAGGTAGGTGTTGCTTGAACCAGACTGGGGGAGGGGTGGGAGCTGTCCTGGGGAGAGGAGATCCTGGCACCGAGCTCTCCAGATCACACTGTGTCCCCCTACCCTTTGTCCCCAAGTCATAGCTTCCTGCCGGGACCCAAGTTTGGTAAGTCTCAGCTCGGACGCGTGGGCAGGGAAGGTGGCAGCCCAAGGCCGGGCCTCAGATGGGGGACAAGGCGTGAGGCCTGGTGTCGGGGAAGCAGCCTTCTCCTTGAGTCCTGCGGTCCTGTTGGTGTGGGCCGCCCTCTCCGTGAGCCAGTGGGCCTTGCTACTTCCCTGCAGGCCAGCTTTGCCCTTTGCCTCCGTCCAGTGAAGAAGTCAGGTCGTTCCTCAGGACCATTGTAAGTGTCTTATTTTTCTTCTACACTCGGGATCTTTTGCCTTCCCCACTCCTCCCCAAAAGAGAAGCTAGTGAGGAAAGGGGAGGGCATGCGGTGTGCCTGGATTCTCTCTCCCATAGCGGTGGGTGTCCCGCAGCTCTCTGCTGCCTTTGAACTCGGCCGCCGGGCTCTCGCTGCCACTGTGTGGGGCCTTCGGCTCACAGTGTCTCCTCTTCTAGAGCTGTGTTGGGAGTCGGGGGTGTCTGAGCTGGACCCTGCTGTCAGTGCTGGTGCACAGCGTTCTCTTAGAACCTCAGGTGAACACTCAGGAATTCGGTCTGAGGACCGGGTAGGTGGTCGCCCATGGGTGATGGAAGGCCAGGACTGTGCCCTCTGATGGGCACCCGCGTTCTCCTCGCCCCAGCCGCCCGTTCCCAATGAAGCGGTGGTCAGGCAGAGGGTCCCCCGGCAGTGCCGGAAGGTTGGCAGGCTCCGCCACGGAAAGAAAGTCTACGCCGTGGCCATCAGCAGCTCGACTCACCATGTGTACACGTGTGGCCACGGCTACATTAAGGTCTGGGACGAGAGCGCCCTGCATGCCCTCAGCAAGGCCCCGCAGGCCCAGCTGGACTTGCAGGTGAGGGGTGTTCAGGAAGGGCTGGGGGAACCTACCTGCGACCTCTGTCCTGTGACTTGGAGCCTGGCCCTCGAGGAGGTTAGGTGAAGGCGGGAACTGTTCCTGCAGGACCACCAGAACCGTGTCGTGGCCTGCAAGCTGTTCCCGGACGAGCAGTGCCTCATCACCGGGGGTCTGTCCAGGAGCCTGACCCTGTGGGATCTGGCGCCCACACCACGTGTCAGGGCGCAGCTGGCCTCCACGGGCTCCCTGTGCTATTCCCTGGCGCTCTCCTCCAATGCCCAGATCTGCTTGGCGTGTTTCAAAGGATTTGTTGAGATCTGGGATTTGCAGAACCAAATCCTGATCAGGTACGCCCCTGGGGAGGGCTGGACGGTGAGGCCTTTGGGAAGGCTTGTGTCTCTTTCTGCACCTCCCTCGACCCTCTGTGCAGTAGGACCTGGTGAGTCCGTGTGGAGACTAGATGTGGGGGCTTCTTGAGCCCAAAACCTCCTGGTGTTGAGCCAGCGCGTGAACCTCGGAGTTCTCCCACCAGGAAGCACGAGGTCCCCGAATATGGGTCCCGCTGCGTGGACATCGCAGGCAATAAGTTCTGGACAGGAGGCGAAGACACCAGACTCTATTCCTGGGACCTGAGGAGCTACCAGATGTTGCAGGAGCACGAGTTACGGCAAGAGGTGTCTGGCGGCCCCCGTGGCGGGGAGTGGGGGCCCGAGTTCTGCGGGGGCGGGGTGTGAATGACAGTGTAGACAGCTTGGACCGCTGACTCCGGTCCTCCTTCCAAACAGATCCTCAGCATTACCCACGAGCCCACTGAGGAGTGGGTGCTGGTAGGCCTGAGAAGAAGCGACATCATAATTCTCCACACACACCGGCGGGAGAAGTTTAAGGCAGTCTTGCATAAATATGTCAACCACCACAGCCTCAAGTTTGCCTCCTGTGGTGAGTGAAAGCCAGGCGACCCCTCTAGGAGTCCTGTCCCCCATGCCCCCAGGATGTCTAGTCCTCTGCAGAGTCTGGGTCCCACCTTGTTTCAGGCTTTGTTCTTCCCTCCCAACCCCAAGCTCGGCCGAGTGGAGACCCAGGTGTCCGGTTCCCTGCTGCTGCCTCTCCCCGCCCCCCACCCCCTGTCTCCCGGTGTCCTACCTGTCTTCTGTCCCCATCCCTCTCCTCTCCGAGTCTCCCTGGAACTGTGCCTTCCTACACAGAACAGCAGCCTGGAGATAAGGGCTGGCAGAAAAGGCATGAAGCCCCATCTGATTGTCCTTTTCTGCAGTGATACTGAGCCCCGTCCCATGTGGGGCTAGAGGGAAGGGCCAGATGAGGAAATGGTTTGGCTCTTGTCTCTAGTTTTGTTTTGTTTTTAAGATTTTATTTATTTATTTGACAGAGATCACAAGTAGGCAGAGAGAGAGGGGGGGGG